>JAMKCH010008010.1:0-50983 GCA_023653785.1 Ophioderma brevispina
CCGGTGTGTGTTTCGTTTAGTGTGTTTTGAATGTTGCAATATGCTCCCTCGAAGTTGCATTGTTTCTCTCTCAGTAAGTATTTTAGTTGTAAAAGTCTCTAGCAATTTGGCCTACATGCAGGCCACGATTGAGATTAAAATAAACCTTGATTATTATTTATTATTTTTTATTTATACCAAATCTGCTTCATTTTTTGAATATGGTCGATTTTCATGAAAACGGTGCATTTTCGAGGTAAGACACCCCCTCCCCCCAAAAATGTCTCAAAATTGTATGTTTTAAACATAAAAGTATTCAATACATATTACGGGAAAAATAATATTGCCAACACCACTTCTTACGTTTCTGCACAGTATGCACACAAACAGTTTGTACAGCAAAAGAATATTATCAAAATTTTAAATCAGCAAAATATGCCAACCGATGACATTATCAGAGAGGTTGCTGGGATCACTTTTTATTTGTACGAAGTTAAAGTTTGAGTAGCTAATTGACCTCAAGAAATATGCTCCAGTTTGTTTAGTTTTAAAAAACAAATATTAAGATACATTTTACTAATTTATTCTAAAGATACATTTAATTCACACCATATCATTCCGTGGCCAAATTTAGTAACTTTAAAGTAAGTTTCATCTGTGAAATTTTTTTAAAGAAGCTGATTTCAACTGATTTTGGTAGGTAAAGGTGTCAACATTTACCAAAAAAGTGAGTTATCGTAGGGGGGTGGGGAAATTTCTTTTCGGCAGTCAAAGGTCAATAACAGGGGTCAAATTTTGAAATTGATCCAATCATGTTGAAAAGTATACCAAGTTAATAGTTTAATCATAAGGATTCCAAAAAGGTATAGTTTGTACTATCTGCGGCCGAAAGGTTTGGAGTTATAGGCTAAAAACAGCAAAAATCAATAAAAAAGGGTCATTTTCAGTTGTACAGGGGTTAAATTTTAAAATTACTCCGATTTGGATAAACAAAAATGGTGCCAATTATTGATGGAGCTCATAGGATTAAAATAAGGAATAGTTTTGACTGTCTTAAATGCTTAGTTCCCAATGTAGGGGGCACCAAAGGTCAACATCCATTGCATTCAATGGGGCTTGACCTTGTTTCCCCCCTACTTCGGCAATGGCGTATCGGGCCTGCCCGCTCTGAGGGGGTAAATTTCACAGTCTAGGGAAATTTTCCCTCTCAGGGGGGTCAAAAGGCCAATTTTCCCGGTCAGAGGGCTAAAAAACGGCTGATTTAGCATGATTTTTGCAATTTTTTCCCGGCCAAAGTCGTCAGGGGGGGGGAACCTGCCCCCCCCCCCGCCTGTTACGCCAAAAGTAAGTACGCAGATTTGCTAAAATATGTTTAATTTTGAGTTACTAATAGTTGATGATGTAAACTAAAACGCATTCAACGTAATAAACGATAACGTAATACACAATAACGTAGTAAACTCTTTTTTTACCATTTTTCACATCTCCCCTTGACTAAGATGGCCCGGTAAGATGGGCCTATCTGATTGAAAGTTTATATAATTTGTGTGGTCGGGAAATAAGTACCTATGCCACCCTTGATCAATATTTAAATAGCTTGTTTGGTTGCTGAGAAATGTGGATAACGTAATACACTTCCTTATAAAAAGGTCGCATTTTTTAAAAGTTCAACAATTCTTAGACTTTTTAATAGTCATTGTGAGCTGAAGAAAACCCTATTTCCAACTGCCGCATTATGTTTACCCATAAGATGCACAATCAATACCTTAGTAGAAGTTTAGCAACTGCTTTGTGAAGGATAACGTAGGCCTAATAAACAAGGTTTTCATGGACATTATGTTTGTATTTCAAAAATATAAAAATAAATTGAGAATACAAGGAAAACATTAACATCATTACATAATTTCTACACATGTTTGGCAACAAGAAACATTGATATTCGGAAGAATTCAAGCTGCTAAGTATTTTTTCAATTTTTAAAAAATAATTTTGATGTTATTGAAGAGATTCATCAGGTTCGTAGAAAATACATTGGATGTCTAAGAAGATGGGTCATCACTCTGAAGAAGTATGTCGCCCATGTCGGACGAAACTGTCAGGTTAGTAAGTTTTAACTTTTGGTTGTGATTGAAAGAAAGTTTCTCCAATTTTGATGTTGTGTTTCGGACATCAATTAATTCTCCTATTTTTCAATGTTTGAAGGCAAATATCTCATAGAAAAGAAAACGGAAAGCATGGCAAACTATATGTGCCCAAATGCAGCTCAACGGCTCCTATAAAAATACTACCGTTTTGTTCCAATAAAGCATTGTTGAAAAGTCTTATTAGCCAAAATATCTGGAAATGACCATTTTCATGAAAATCGACCATATTCTTATATTTTCGGGGTAGTGGTTCAATTGTACAGCTACATCGCAATTGCCACTTATTGACAGGCTGATTTCTACATCCATCATCCATGTAGGAATAAAATGCCGTTGCATTTCGCAAGTACATTTTATTCAGGGTTTTATTCAGTGCTGTGCTACTTCCATCACCAGGTTCCATCATCCATCTGAAGTATTTATTCAAATACTGCGCCGTCTCCGCCACTGCGGTTAGAGCTCATTTAGACGCTTAGAAAATAGTTGCATTGGGCGCGGTGATTGAATTTAGATGGTACTCGAATATGTCTCTTCGCTGCTCTGCGTACTAATAACGCTGGTCGGGGACCAAATGTGTTTGTCGCTCGATGAACCCGGAAGCTTAATGACAATATATCGCCCATACACCGGACTGTGATGTGATAGCAAAGGCATGCTGTGTTGATTGATGGTGTGAAAACTTCAAAAGATTTAACTTTAAAATATTACGGAAACGAGATCCTGTTAGAACAGTGGATATCTTTAGGAGCGTGCCATCATTTCGAATCCTTCCTCCGTGGCTAGTAGGTAAGTAACCTTGCTGTGATCGAGATTTTTCTTTGGAAGACTCTTGTTCCGAGTGATAAGGCGTTATCCTATACTAATTACTTGAACCCGTGGGGCTTGATTGAGCAAGTTCACACTTCAGTAAAGATTCAAGTGCTAGCTTACTTTTATAAGCTTAATACTATTTTACCTTCGTTAATAAACTGTCTTACGCAGTATGCAGAGTCTGACCGTTATTACCGGGTAAGCTTGACTGCTGATCTGTGTTCATGAATGATATTATGTTGGCTCGACACATTGCTGCGACATTCAATATGCTGCGCCGAACACAGCACAGATTCCATCAACAGAAAGCTTTTAATTTTGAAGTTATTACTTGCATACATAGGCTTTGAGAATTAATCACTGCTTTGTACAATAGATAACCACCTTGGGTGTAACATGTGAATAAAAAGCATGAGGCAAATTTGAATGTACCATAAAAAAAGTGACAATTAAAGTTGGTGATGTGTTTGCAATTTATTGGCATAAATTTGATTTATGGCATAAACTTGATTCCTTCCAATTAAGGTGCTTGTTCCGATTTATGTATATTGGCATTGATAGAGAGCCTGCACTGTAATGCTTTATCAAGTACCATGTGGGAAACAAACTTGCAGTTTGATGTGATTGCAAGAAGATAAGCAATTTTGCAAAGCTCTCTTCAATGCTGTGCTAAAATTGATAGTTTTTTTACCTTTTAAATGGTGTTTTTTTTATATCTTTGGAATGAAATGAATTTGAGGCTCAAATTTCGGACAATAGAACATACACCATTTCCATCTGATAAATCAAAATCGATAAACTACTGGGTAAATCGGGGGGGGGGGGGAACGATGAGTGAACACTCACCTTTGAATGCATCTCATTAATTTCGATACTCATGTGACTGGTATAACTCTATGACTGCACAATGTTTAGTCTCTAATACCACATAATGTCGATGGTGGGGATCTGGGGAGTTCAAGCTAGAGTGCGTGCGATCGAATCAGTAAGAAAGAGAGAGAGAGAGAGAGAAATGGAGGATTGAATTAGATATGAAGGTAGAAAGTGCTTCAAATGATCATTTTAAAAATTAGAATATATACAGAGACTGAGTATACTCCTTCAGGTGCTTGTTCCGATTTTAAGTCCCTATCGTTTTTCTCTCTTGATGTGAGAGCCTGACACTTGCAAACACCTCAATCAGTACCCCTTTGTGAAACAAACTTGCCGTTTTGATGGCAAAAGCAATAATGCATTGTATTGCAAAGCCCTGTTCATTGCTATGCTAATATGTTGGTAACTGGTACCATTAAAACAGTGTCTTTTGTTAAATATCTTGGATGAAATGGATTAGAGCTCATATTTCAGGACGGACAATGAGAAAAATACTCCTTTCATTTGATATCAAAATAGATACTACTTCTGGATAAACGGGGAGGGGTGTCACAAATACGATCGGAACATGCACCTTTAGCCCTAACCCACTGAAATCCTTGAAAAAGCAATCATTTGCACAAATGAGCTCTAATTGCCTCTCGGACGTCCCGAAGATTTAGTTTTTTCAGTGATTCTTATTGCATCTCGGCCGCTTTCCCGGCAGAACACCCTTGATAGATTCCGATTTGCCTTTTGTCTACTTTCCCGCAGAAGATGTTAAAAACCAATTGCTTCACTTCTGATTGACTCTGAGACGTCCACGCCACATAAGTAGTAGTAATCCATTTAGTTTTAAATCCGTTTTGGTCCCCGTGAACAAGGGTGTGCCGGATTCACCTCACATTTGCAGCACCCCGCCCTTACTCCAGTTCCTTCCATTTCGCCCGAATCAATGCATCCCCCCTCCTCTCTTCTTCCACTTGCTCCTTCCACTTTCTCGTCAAGTCTTTTTTGGACGTCCTCTCCTCAAACCGCCCACCTCAGCTCAAAGCCCTTCTTAAATCATGTCCGCCATCCTTCCTCAACACAGGCCCATACCACGTACATATTCGCCTTCCCCAAAGGTCCATCGCCTCCTCCGCCACAATTTACTGTCACTATCTCTTGTATCCCACCTGCAGGGGGGGCCGCCAGATAGCGTCGTTTTTGCCGTTTCCACTAGTTTAGCACGTAATCACGAACTTGACAATAATTTCCTAAAGTCCGAAAATATGTTTCAATATCAATATTTTCCACTCAAAACCGTTGGAGTTGAAGAACACTCCATGGTTACTTATATTTTTTTGTATGAATAACGTTACAACGGGATCCATTTTGAACGAGGCTCGCTTGACCTCATTTTCAATCGCAGGGTCATCGCTATTTATAGCTGCGGACGGGGCTGCGGACCATGTAACAGGTAGCCTATTCCCGGGCCTATGCACACCGTGGAATGATTCGTTGCCTTGCTGTAGCAATCCTCTCATGTCCGGCTCTTTAAAACAAATTGATGATATGTTTTGCAGCACAATTATGCAAACCGCCGACTAAAGCAAGGCAATTTAGACGTCCGTGTGTCTCCTTAACGTTAATTCCCACTGGCCCTCCTGACGACTATAAACGCTCACAGTAGGGCTGTGACATCTTCCCGTTTACCCGCCCGTTTACTTCTTACCCGGGACAGAATTTATCGAGCAGGTTTCCCGAACGTCTACTTTAAAAACAATATCAGTTAAAATTTTAATTCTTTTACTACACGAGTCTAATGAACAATATTACATCCTGAATGAAAATATATACGTATGAGGTATACCAGATTTCATGCAAACGTTGATATTTTATCGCTGATGGAAAGTTGTTGGCCGCTGATTAACCGCAAATCCGCAAACAACATTATCCTAGGGCTACAGCACATGCACAGCATGAGTATAGACTATGATTGAACATGTACAAAGCCACTCCCTGATGGAAAAAATTCCATTCACCGTGTGGTTGTTTAGGTCGGCTCGTTAAGTGGTAATAGCTATACTACGGGCTGTGTTACGTCAGGGTGGCCGATTTGAATCCGTTGATTAAATCAGTGATTTAAATTCGCGGATTTAAATAATTTTATTATTTTTTTTTTTATAATTCACTGATTAAATCACTTTTTTGTAAAAACAAATAATTGACAAACATAATTTGTTAAAGGACAATTAATACTTTAAATCAACTACTTTTATCAAAATAAAGAATTTTTAAAACCCACTTTTAAGCATTCCGATACCCTCTACAGGTTAGCAATGACACAATTTATGTTTTAAAAATAATCATGATTGAAACCTTTGATGTTGTGATATAAATTCAAGTTCTGAGTTTTCTTTTTGTAATCGGATTCAAAGTTCTTGTAAGTACTAGTGAAAATATTTACAGTATTACAGTTGACATAATAAATGCCCCCCAGGGAACATTTCAGTAGCGCTCACTAGGATGACCTTTTTAAAAGTTAATCTTGAGAACAAAAAATCATCAAAAATAGAAATCCTGCACAAAATCATGTTAAAAGCCAACAGCCAGTTGATGTACAATTTAATCATCCCCATTAACTTATTTTCAGCATGTGTTGCATCTCAAACTCACGTTATGTTGGCCCAAAAAGGAAGGTTCAGGATGGAGCTCTAAGTAGGGACTACTTTTCTACAGAGTAAATAAGTGTGGAGTGCTAATTAGGTCAAATTCAGTATTGAACAGAGGCAACAAAAATGGTTTAAAAATAATAGATATAACAGTTTGGAAGCCTTATAGGTACAGTAGTTCAGTCACTCTGGACTGTGCAAGCTTCTCTTATAAGAGTCTGATATTGTCTGAGACCCCCCCCCCCCCCAAAATAAATATTTGAATTGGGCATAATTCCAAAATATGTCCACAACCATCTTCAGGATAGGTTATGTTAATTTATTAGGACTAGGTAAGTAGGGAAAGTTATATATAATTTGATCGGTTAGATTTCCATGTTTGAAAATTCTGGATACTCCATATTATGGAAACTAAAAAAATCAAAAAAAATCCGATTTCAATCAAAAAATCTGATTTAAATCCAAAAAATCTGATTTTTTTGATTTGTTTTAAAAAATCCAAAAAAATCGCCCAAACCCTGGTTTACGGCCAATCTCAGCCGATTTGTTCACTGAACGGCGTGTTCCACGACGGTTTTACCGTGGGATGGCATTTAAGATGAAATAAAGTTTAAATACAAGTACACGTTTAGTAGTAAATAAAGAGTTCTTCTTATGAATTACTAGAACAGGTGGTTTCCTCGCTGTAATTCAAAAACATGGAAATATTGAAGGTATGTATTGTCAGGGAGATTTTTTTTTCTTCTATAAACTTGCGTGCCGAATTTATTTTGAACTCCGGAGTTTCGGGGGTCCCCGGGTCCGCCCGAAAATCATAAAGAGTACCCGGGAACGTTCATTACCCGTTAGGTCACAGCCCTAGCGCACAGTGACTTCAACTGTCGGTCACTGTTCAGGCTCGTCCATGATGACTCGTTCGGCAGTTTGCTCTGATTGAAGCTTGGCGCCACCGCAGCTAACCATGCTACCGTCTTCCCAAAGTTCAGCGAGGGTTTCCACGATTGTGACTTACGTTGGGACCTCCGAAATTTAGCAGATGTGTCAAGGTCTAAATTGCACACCAGGAAGTAGAGTGACATTACGGGTAATTCCTTTTGATTGACCCTGGGTCGCTTTTCGAAGCAGAAGACGTTCAAAAACCAATTTCTTCTGATTGTTTCGGCCGCTTTCCGGCAGACCCCATTGATTTTCTTTGACTTCGGCGTTACGATTTTCTGCAAGTTACTCCGCTGCGGGAAAAACATCACGACAGTCAATGAAAAGCCCTCAAAATTACTCCAATTGACTCTCGTATGTGTTGACTTCTTATTGACCTCTCGGACGTTTTGGGAAAGCCCGGTGAAGTGTTAGGTATCACAGACTGAATCAGACAGAAAACCTCCATTGAATCTCTCTCTTCACCGTGTTACGCGGGTGCTGTTGAAATGTTTTAACATTCGCTTTTATCCTCTACCGATACTAAAATGTCCGCTGATGTATACAAAATCACACTTACCGGAAAAGTTTTTAGTACTAAAAGATTGCCAGTTGACTGATATACCAAAATCACACTTACCGAAAAGTTTTTATTAACAAGATGCCGGTGATTAAAAAAAGAGAGCGAAAAACGATCATATTATTTTCCCATGTTACTCAGAGATCTGCTTGCTGACAAGTAAAATGGCATGCTGACCTGAGGTCAGATAGATTTGTGACATCTTTGAAGCGAAACACCAATGTCAAGATTTTACGCATAACAAGTTTAACTTTTCATTCTAGATGGGTTTCAAATTAAAGCTAAAATTATAAAATGACTTTATATGAAACTCAATTATTGCTCGCGCGCCCGGAAGGGCGCGAGCTTATATAGAGATACTTTCAGAGAGACAAACTGCGATTTTCATGTTGCGAACGAGGCTGAGATATTAACAAATTTGAGAGGTTTTCAGATATACAATTTGTGGCATACTGCTCGAAATATAAACAATCACTAAGTGCTGATTGACAATAATTATGAAAAGGAGTTCCAATGTACTCCTTTTTTGAAACGATAACATATTAATGACTTAATACATGATGATTTGAAGAGTCTTGGTGTCCAGTGGTGCGCTATACCTCACATTGTCTATGGGCCTCCAGACGATGGCGGCCAAGACTCTTCAATATAGCAACCATCTAACGAACATGTTCCTCTGTCGCTCCTCGACGTAAGGTCAAACGCAAGAGGTTAGTGAGTGCGCTAGACGTTAGTTAGATGCTGGATGTTGGTTTCTTAGATACTTGGTTTGTTCTTCTTTAAATGCTTCAGTTGTAGGGATATTGACGAGGGTTTCGTAGGACAGTTTCCATTCGGGTTTATTTACATCAAGCCCGTGAGCGAGTTCACAGGGTGTGTTAACACCAAATGGGTCTCTGTCTTGTTTTTTAATATTCATTGTATTCTGTTTTACGTGTGTTATTTAATTACCTCTACACACGATTAAGGAAGATACTTGTTTAGGCGGAATAAGAATTTAATCACAGTGTGTACACAGTCAAATACGGTACGGGGAAATGTTGTACTTTTATTTGCTCAACTTTTTTATGGTTTTCTTCTGAGTTCTAAAATGCAAAGTTTAAAACCTGGTGAAAGTTTTTTGATTATAAGGTATGATTCTTTTCTTTTGAAAAACAAACCAATGACCAAAAATTTTCATCTTAAAAATTCGCAAAAATAATTATCGCTAAAATAGCTTGCCAACTTGTTTACTAGCAAGGGTCAAGGTACATATCTTGCACGCAGAGTTACACACTTTCGCTCAGATTTCACCCCGTTTTTGGTCCTTCACGTTGGCAATGTGAGATATGTACCATGATTATGCAAAGACTATCATACACCACAAATTTTGTAATGTGAAGCTAGCAATTTAGTCAATTTTAGGCGTTGCATTTAATTTGTATTGTGCAACACTGTCTTTACAGAGGACCTGCATATATGGTAATAATTACATTGTTTGGTAAGAGTAAATACTTTCACACTAAATTGCGTAGAATTAACTTACATACCCTCAAATTTTGATCTGTTAAGTTTATTCCCCCCAATCAGTTGATTTGCATCACAATGTCCCATAGGCTTCTGTGTTGTAATTTTGTCCATTGTTTTGTTTTTCTGTCATTTCGACACAATTCAAAATTGCGAATTTCTGACATGTACATAGGTACACATAGGTCCAATATAAAATCTCAACTTGGTTTGCACAGACCCCATGCAAATCGGATTGTTTATTTTTAAGCATTGTGACACAATTTTGACAACTGATAAAAGTAGGAATGCAGCGCTTTACCTCTAAAATTCAGAAAATGCATTGCGGGATTTTTTTGCCATAGAGGCCTACAAAGGTCTGATTTGTATTTATAGTGCCCTCTATCTTAATTTCCCATAGAGCCTGTTCGACAATTTTTAAAAGACCAACATCTTGCCCGCAATGGGGGAAATTTTTGAAAATTTACATTTTTTTTTTTTTTTTTAAATAATCCAAATTGTTGTGAAGTGGTCGCCATTGATATTTTTTTGTTTTATTCTGTTTTTGTCAAATATGGACTTTGGAAGCGCTGTGTTTGGGTGTAAAGGTTGAAGGGGTGGTAAACAGGGCTGTGGATCACAAATGTCTGTTTTTAAAATTTGATAAAACAAGCAGTGACAATGCTAAATATAAGCAGCTGAATCATTAGAATCTGAATATCATTAATAAATTTAATTTCTTTCCAAAAATATCTTCCATGAATAGAATTTGTATTTACAGCCCACAACCTTATACCTACATCCTTCCTATAAATGGATAGAAAGTGGGACCGCTAATAATTTAGAATTTGTCAGGAAATGCATGGAAATAGGTCTACCTGTCACAAGAAAATGTTATGACCTTTGTAATATACTTTCAGTTTTCCTTGTTGACTTTTTATTACATCCTTATATAATTAACATTCAATAGCGGTGAATTTCCAATTGTGTTTCTATTGAGGTCTACCCTGGAAGAGAAAACTGTTTTCAATTGTTATTTTACAGAAACCATGGTTTTGTGTGCCTGTTTTAGTCTGTCAGTCAAAACCTATTTGGTTGAGCTCAGGGTTCTAGCTAGACAAATTAGTCGGGTGAAAAGGGACAATGTGAAAGTTAAGACCTGAAATTCGTATTATAATTGCCCATTAGCACTTTTTGGAAGACTGATGCTGGGTATTTAACTCAATCAGAGGTTAATTGAGTCAATACCCACAATGCACCAGTTTTGGGAAATTTCACTCAATATGGGTCCATTGGATCCCCGCAAGTCCTATCTTAACACATAAAAACGTGACTTTTACACTCATTATCACCCAAATGTTAGTACTTGGGAATTTTTAAGGCATGATCATGGAAATGTTTTGTGGTCCTCTAGCTTCTTGTACCCTTTTTATCGCTAGTACTGACATGAGTTTTGTACAGTACAGTCTAGGAAATTGCAATGCATTATGGGATTGGTTTCAAGACACCCTCTGACTCAAAGTTTTACCCGAGTGCCGGGTAAAAAGTAAGAGTGCCAGATTTGGCCCAGCCTATACAGTAGCCTTGAACTCTTGGTGGATACTACGTATAGTTATCAAATGATAAGATTTCAGAATTGTAAATTTATTTTTGAAATATAATAGTATGTTTCCTTTAAAGAAATGAATTTTATTCCAGCTGGGTTTTGTCTTAACGGCTCTTGAAAAAGAGGGGATAAATTTCATGTCTCAGAATGTTGGCAATGGTGAATGTGATTGTATTGTAATAAATTTTAATACATTGATTTATCTATACAAAGATATTTTGACAGTTTAAAGGGCCACAAAATGGCCAAAAAAGATTCATACTGAAATTTTGACCCTTACTGAAATGAGTGAAAATCACTTCCACAAATTTGAAACAATTTGGGTGTATTATTTTGTAAAAACAGGAAAAGGAACAAATGTTATTTCCTTGTACGCTTCACTTCTCACCAAGGATGCTGACATTACTGCAACATTTTTCCAAACTGTGAAAAGCAGCAGTCATCAGCTTTTACAGACCATTGCTATATGTAAATGTGCTAATCCCGGCTAATTCATCGTTCACTTGTCAAATCAATATCTTAATAAAAGCCTGAAGTACAATGTCTGAATCCTGGTCTGAATGCTTTTGAATTGTCACAAAACTTGCTAGATACACTGTAAATTCTGGCAAGGATGTCAACACATTGATTTTCCTGGCAGGTATTACCACCAACTGTCACCACCTCTTGCTGTTTTTACTCTTTTTTACAGAATGTAAACACCCAAATTGTTTTCAAATTTGTGGAAGTGATTTCAGTAAGGGTCTTATTTCATTATGTATGAATATCTTTTTTGGCCATTGTGGCCCTTTAAATTTGAACCATGCAAATGCTTGTGAAGTTATTCTATTAAAGAGTTTTAAAGTAGGTAAAATGGGCATTTTGTGATCCTATTATTTGCCTTCATAAGGTGAAATTTTTGGCCCCTCAAAAAAGTGGGTGGATATGTTATCACAATTGATCCATGTCTTTGTGCCACAAGATGCTAGATGTCTGTTCATTATTTTAACCCACTGTACTGACAAAGTTTAAGTACTTTAAACTTTGGTAGAGTGCAATAGGTAAGAGAGTCACACATGTACTAGAACACACACACACACATTGGGGATCATTTGAATGATGCAATGGTTAAATTAACAGTTTTTACCCATCAGATGTGTGAAAAATCATTTTTTATACAACTGTTAATCAGTCTCGCTCGGCACTCGCACTAGTAACACATGTTCTTTACTGGTCACCGTAACAGTCACATAACCGTCGTTGTCGGCGCTGCAGCACTCAGGTCACACTTCCGGTTTTTCGTATCGCGGGTCAAAGTTAATGTCACTCGGACAAGTAACAAAGTAAGTTTCGTTACCCAACCAAGTGACATCACCAGTGTTACCAGCACAGGTAACCCATTTTGGTGTTACTTACCTAAGTGACATTCATTATTTGTCAGTCCAGACCCCTCGCTTTAAACTCGGCGTCGATGGCTAAAAATGGTCCGTCGGGAAGAAAGCAAGATGTTCACAGTGTAGTTTAGACATTATTTTACACTAAAAAAATTGTTGCATATGGCGCGATTTGAAGCAAACGGTGATCGTAAGCCTTTAAAGTTGCCTCACTTTACCACACAAAAGTCCAATATTTTGCAGCGTCGCACAGCTGATTCCGATTATAATCGGCCATCTTTGATTTCTCTTTCTTCTCTTTGTTCTAAATGCATGCAGGAAGTGAAGTACTAGTCTCTTACACCATAATAAACTGCGACAACCGGATTAGTTACTTGTATAAATGCGATATCTTGGATATGCAGCGGTGTAGCGCTGACGGCATATCCTTACCGATGTGTTTTAACGGTGACCAGTAACGGACACGTGTTACTAGTGCGAGTGCCGAGAGTGACTGTTAAATGACCAGTAAACAGAAGCAATCCTAGAAGGAACAATTTTTGTTGGAGACTGCGTCTGTGTGGTAATTTCTCTGAATTGCCCATACAGCATTCGATTAAAGGTGCTTTATCCAATTGTCCTTTTGGACACCCCCACCCCCCCCCCCCCCCGCCCCCTATTTACTTGTAGTAGTATAATTTTGATATAAAATGAAAGCCTGTATTGTTTCTCATTGTCGTCCTGAAATTTGAGCCCTCCATATCCATTTCATTCCCAAGATATAAACAAAAAAACAGTTTTAATGGTTAACCATTAATATTATATATTCAATATTAAGTATTGAATAGGGCTTTGCAATATGCATTATTGCATCTACCATCAAAACCACAAGTTTGTTTCCCACGGTACTTGATTGGGCGTACATGATAGTGCCAGGCTCTCTAATCAAGTAGAGAACACAATTTCCATTTTAAAATCAGAATGGGAACCTTTACCATTTCCTATATTTGGTTAACCACTCTATCATTCATTTTTTTCCCAAAGGTGGTTTGTATACAAAGTGACTTGTCACACATTGGGTTATATCTCTAATTTGGTGGAGTGGTTAATGGTGACTTCTGATGCTGTATAGTGTAATTTTGTGCCAAAATTTGCATGTTAATGAACATCAATGAGCTCATTTGCATATAAATAAACTAGCCACCATCTAATTCTTAAAATACATTAAATAGCCAAATTGGCTTGCATGCCAGACACTATCAGTGATTCACCCGAAAGATTAAAAAATATTCGAAATTTGCAAGAATAGCTTAAAAGTGAAGTATAAGACTGTAGCGCTCTCATAAGGTATATTTTCCAACTGCAAAATTGACAGAAAAGGGAGAAGAACAACAGTGTTTAAAGATAAGAATCTCCATTCAATTACGTGTTGTAGTAAGTGTCTGTATGGACAGTAATGACTAAAATATACGATTTTGTCCTCATTAGGTTTTTTTTAAACTTATCACTTGCACTTGCAGGGTGTGTTAGGATACCTATACTTGTTACAAAAATGCAAAAATCTGATTTTTGATGATTTTTTTATTTTCGGATTTAGCAAATCACTGAGAGCACCTTTAACCTTGCCTTCAGAGTTTGCTATTCTGCAAGAAAATAGAAATACTGTTATTGCTGTCCCTAAACACAAACTGGACATTAATGATATTACAGCAGGCCAAGTGAGTGTTCAATGGGGCATCACAATACACATACACACTACACCTGCTCATATTTAATGCATGTTTATGATGTGCAAAAGAAATGAATCAACCAACACATGCTTATCAAGTTGACACTGACTCGAGCTCAAAAAGTAGATAGCAAAAATAACCAAATCTACCTTTTGAAGTTGTTCTCCACTTGTTGGTGATAAGAGGAACAAGCATGCATTGCTCTACCCAGCAAATGCTATGCTGAAATGGCATGCCCACTGTACACATGACTGGGTTTAGCATAGCAAAGACTACTGGTTCCTGGACAGAAATGATGATCTTAATTCAAGTCTACATGAATGGAAGACTTTAGACTTGGCACAGAGAGGGTACTTTTGCCAGTGGTTCAGATTAAATCATAGTCTTGTTCCCAGTACTTAGTGGTAATGGTGGATGGACCAACGAGCATGTATACTGCGAATACTTAGCCAACAAGTCTGGAGGAGATCGATACGATACTTAGTGGTAATGATGGATGGACCAACGAGCAAGTATACTGCGAATACTTAGCCAACAAGTATGGAGGAGATCGATACAAGCTTGTCGCTGATTGGTTGAAATTTATTCAAGTTCTTGAGTCAAAAAAACATCGACTGACCTGTAGAGCAGATTTCAAAATATCTTGATGAGATGTCCTTGTACTGAAAACATTGCCAGAAATTCTTTCAAAGGTTGTATCATTGTATGATGCTTTTATAGTATTGCATTTTAATTTAGGCCCTGCCTTGATGAACCTTGAGAATGAACCGCACATTGTTAACGGCTAACCAATTGAAGCACTCCTATCAAAGATCATGATTCCGGGCGTACTAAAAATAGCTGACTAATTTGCGATCCACCTGAAGTGAAATTCACCAGATTTGTTGTGGTGAGTTTTGCGGTATACGTTCACCCAACAAGTCTTGGGGGACGAGACAGATTAAAACACTGAAGGCAACAAGGCTGTGGGTCATGAAATGCCCCTGATTGTTTTGCTGCACTGTAAAGGTACATTTTTTTGTGTTTAGTTGTTTGCAGTTTGTTGATTGCGCTAAAGTTGTGCATGTTTGTAGATAGAAATTTGTACAATTTCTATTTATATGGGGCAAAAAAGAGCAAGAATTATGTTAAATTCCAAAGTTTTGCTTCTAAGATGACTTAAACTGAGAACGAAGTGTGAACAAAGTAAGAATCCTTAGGAAATTGAAGATAACATTTTGTTAGGATTTGCAAGTAGTTGAATATGAATTTGCTTGTACACAGAATTGAGCAATAACTTGAGAGGATTTGCACTTTTTATGTATATTTGACCTCTTTATTCTGTTGAAAGGCACATAGTCAAAACAAGTTATTTCAAGATGTAGGCCTATTGAGGCCACAGTAACACCCATGAGAGGGGACTAAATCTCAACTTAGATTTTTCTTCAGTATTTGTTATTTAGTAATTGTGCCCAAGAGAGATATCATTTATCTTCTTCGGGGGCACAATTCATTGCGTCCACCAATGCATTCCTTCCATTGAGATTTTTTTAACAGGTATTCCATGTGAAGCTTGTACTGACAAGCTTTATTTAATTTACAAATCAAAGATTATTAATCTTTTGTCTAGGGCCCGGGGAGAATTCGTCTGCGCAAGATGTTCGCCAATCTCCACATTTTTGTTTCAAACGCATCGATAAATCAGCATTTTTCTCGCATTTAAGGAATATAGGCAGGTGTAAAAGCCAAGACCCATATAAATTCTAGTTGCTGTAGAACTACTATCCAAACGATTTATATCTCAATTTTGTAATCAGGTGTTTTTTGGTATGAGGAGAAAACACCATATGCAGAATTGGAGCATGATTGATCACCCCACCCCCCGCCTTTAAATGACATTACAAAGGAATGACCCTTCTGCCAAATAGAGTCAACCTTTTTTAGAACCCCTTATGTGCTTAAACTGTAAATCTGTAAAGAGAAGACATTCCGGTCTCCCTCATTTAATGATTGTCAGGAATTATAATTTACCTGTACGTGCGGCATGCCTTTACAATGTGCAAACTGGAATGAATTTTACTATCACATGTAATAATGGATTAAAATTACTTGCAATTTGCTTGCATTTTTAAATAGTGTAATTATGTTCCTGATTGATAAAAAACAGCTTATGGATGATATTGAAAAGAAGTGCGGACTTTGGAAGGTTATATACTAAAATTGTAACAACTCTTAGTTTCCTTCCAAAAAAAGGCGTTTGATGGCTATCAAGAGCCATTCATATTGTGGCCTGTATTGAGCCATCAGGCTGGTCCCTGTATCAAGATATACATAGTTTCTCAGGGTTTAAGTAGCTAAACCTCAGTCCCAACTTTAGATGCAAAACCTTATCCCTGGGTTATTAAACTTTCAATGCGGTTTATGGTATAGACACACATTTGCTGGTTATTCTGAAAGGGGGACTAACTTTAGTAGAGAGACGTTGGTTTAAAACCAGGCTAGTCCTTTACATGAGTGGACTTTTTTTTTTCCTTCAAAATACTGTGAAAGTTAATGTACCGGGTGAGAAAATTCCTCATGAGGGCCTGAACGGCCCATCCTTGAGGAATTTTTCTTACCTGTTTACAGCACTTTTTTAGAGTATGTTGGAAGGAAAAACAGGTTCACGTTGTGTAGGACTAACTCTGGTTTACAACGCTAGGACTAAAGTTTTTCAGAATACCAGCCAGTAATCCTCTATAGTATTTTTTGAATTTTCTCAGTCTGATATAGAGTGTTTCTGCTGCAGGCCGGGTCTATTGTTAACATACACGTACATCAGTTCTCACATGTTTCAACAACAATACAGTGTCATGTTATAATAAGTTATCATACTTATTACAATTAAATGTGTCTCTCATGATGGTGCATAAACTAATCGGAATTTAATGAATGTGTTAACTCTTCACTGTTGGACACGGAGCATTTTTTGAACCGTAAGTCATCTCCGACTTGCTAAGAAAAACGATTGAGACTTTTATCTGAACGTGTAGTCCATGTGTCACATCATGTCAATAAATATCAGAAACAAACACAAGTTGCTGATGTCATGAATGGCCTTGAAACATATTTTTTTTTATTGTTACTGGACATCTCCAACTTTTCCCCCCTCGCTGGCTTTAAATTACTGATCGTTAATTTTATACCATGTTTTTTCCCCCACCACCGCTTTGTAATTTTTAACTTGCCCTAAAGCCTTCCAAACCCTATGTGTGAATTAACTTTAATATCCCATATGCAGCTATGTACAATTCAAGCTTGAAAGCTACAGCTAACATACAAGTACAAACGCATCATACAAATCCACCACAATGACATCAACCAAATAATGTGGATTTTGCAATTTGAAGGTACTTTCCCTTGGTACTTGAAACACAAACACACCCTTTAAACCATTGACTTCACGGTGGTTCACAAAGCCGCAGTGTTTGAGTTCTTTGCCAGGAAATAATACCTGTCAAAAAATGTCTACTTGAGGTAGAGATCTTTGTAAGAAGTCCATCTTTTTTTGAAAAATAGTAAAATTTAGGCCTTAGTACCCCCTTGGCCCAGAACAGCGAACAAGCATTTGACAGAGCCTTGAATTTGGTTCATGAACACGTGCCTAGAAGTTTATATTACCCAGCACTAGTCCTGGGGGAAGGGGGTCATACAAGTGCGTTGTGATGTGCTTTTAAATCTACTAATACTAATACTGGCACTCAAAGTGACACTACCTTCTTGGTGTGAACATGAAGATCGTAGGCATCTCATGTACCGGATTTCACACCAGTAAATAACGTGAGAAAACGGTAAGTCCATCCAGCCCCAACTGCAAATGAGGGTGTTGTTTTTTTTTTTTTTTGGTGACCCAAGCCTAAGTATCCCTTAAAAACTGAGAGAAATGGCGAGATCTGGGTTGCAAATCATGGTTGCTAAATCAATATTCGTATAAAACATCTGTAGGAAAATCAAAAAAGGTTGTCATTGTATGTTATGTTGACCGACAAACCAATTTTAAACCGTAATTCTTACAGGGACACCTGACTGAAAAAGTAATCTGACCTCCAGGGTCCACGGGGCATGCTAGTCCTTGCTTTTGGCGTGTCCAGTCGCTCGCAAATTTTGGGGATACTACCCTAATTTCATGATTTGAATTGGTAGGAGATAGGATGAATTTTAGGCAGAATGTTAGCTTTAAGGTCTGAGATGTTTCCATTGAGGAGAAAAGGACGGTTTTTCATCTCGCCCATTTTGTACGGGAACGAATGGGAGCAGCATTTAGTGGTGTGAAACCTATAAGAGCCTGTGTATAGCAACAGCGAAATTAGTTCGTGACCTCCACCTGACTTCCGTAAGTCAATTTGATCTTGTCACTTGTTTTCAAAACATTGGTGATACTAAAGCAGTCTCCCTGGCCTAGTTTTTGTCTATGCAGAGCGCGGGGGGGGGGGGGGGGGGGGGGTGGGGGGGGTCACGCAGGATAACTGCTTCGAAAGGCAAAGATAAGGTAGTGTGAATGGAAGCTGTACAACACTCTAGGCTGGCTTCGGTTTTGTTCAAGCGAATGTAAATGACCGAGTGTAAGGTACAAAATTCAGCAGTCTAGCTTGTGCAATGTTTTTAGAGGAGCCGATTTAAATAGCCAATAAATGGATAAAAGGTAAGCCATGACAACATTTGTGATGCACATGCCGGGTGTTTAAACCAATGATTGCAGCTCTTCTTTTATTCAGAGAGTGAAGCTATTTTGATACAAGTAAATTGAAAGTGTGTTTGTCAGCTATGATAGAACTTTGGTGTGACATGCTTACAAGCAGCCCCCCCCCCCCCCGAGTAAACCCCCTCCCCGAGTCAATCCCCTCCCCCGAATAAGCCCCCCTCCTTTCCCCTTCTCAACGGCAGGTGTATAAGGAGCAAAGAGTAATTTATTTATTCTGATATAATGCTTTAAAGCAGGAAAACAAATGTTTTTTTTTTTTTTGGTGAGCGCTATCTAAGAAATCTTCACAGTGATAGCAGAATCTGGATATTTTTAGGACAATACTATTTTTTTTATTTTTTTTATTTTTGTTCTAGATTAAAAAAAAAAGAAATTATTTCTCATGAATGATCAACAACTTTGTGAAGGAGGTGTTTCAAGTAGACAAGGAATGCATTAATTTACAAAATCTTGATCTCTATGTGAATTCACACCAGTAGATAACGTGAGAAACCGGTCAGTTCATCCCCCACTGCACTGCAAATGAAGGGTTGGTTTTTTTTTTTGGTGACCCACGCTAGTAACCCCTTAAAACTGAGAAAAATGGCGAGATTCCATGGGTTGCAAACATGGTTGCTATCATATTAAGTCTAATTCTGTAGGAATAATATCAAAAAAAGGTGTCATTGAATATGTTATTTTTGATCCCGACAAACAAGTTTTAAAAAAACCGTAATATTCTTAACAAGGAACACTGACTGAAAAAGTAGCTGTGACCTCCAGGCATCCCCGGGGCCAGCTAGTCTTGGCGGTCCAGGTTCCGCTCGAAAAATTTTTGGGGATAACTCCCTAATGTCAATGATTGATTGGGAAGGAGATATGATGATCTTCAAGCAGAATGTTAGCTTGAGGTTTTGAGATGTTTCCATGAGGAAAAAAAGACGTTTTCATCTCGCCCATTTTGTACAGGAACGAATGGAGACAGCATTTAGTGGTTGGGAAAAATATGATACCCCCCTCTATAAGAGCTGTGTATAGCAGACAGCGGAAAATAGTTCGTGACCTTCACTGACTTCGGTAAGTCAATTGGATCTTGTCAACTTGTTTCAAAACACTAGTGATATAAAGCAGTTCCCTGGCATAGTGTTGTCTAGGCAGAGCGGCGGGGGGGGGGGGGGGGGGTCAGCGCAGGAAGAAAAATGCTCGAGAGGCAAGATAATGGGGGTAATGTGAATGGATGGAGCTGTAAAACAATATAGCTTGGCTTCGGTTGTTCAGAGAATGTAAAATGACCGAGTTGTAAGGTGCAAAATTCAAGCGTAGTCTGGCTTGTGTGCATGTTTTAAGCGATGAAAATAGCCACAATGAAATGGAATAAAAGGTAAGACATGACAAAACATTTGTGATGCACATGACGGGTTTAACCAATGATGGCAGCTCTTCTTTTATCCGAAAGTTGAAGCTTAGTTTGAGAAAGGTTAAAGTGAAAGGGGTGATAGATGATGAAGACGGACGTGGGGGGGGACAGGAGGACAAGCAGCAACACACCAAACACCCCCAAAAAAAAGAACACAAAGAAAATAAAAGATGTAAAAGTACGAAGAAAAAAAAAAAGAAAAAAAAAAGAAAGATAAGAAAAAAAAAAAAGAAAAAACCACGAGTAAACCACCTCCCCGAGTGTAAATCCCCTCCCCGAATAAGCCCCCTCCTTTCCCTTCTCAAAGCCCCGGTGCTATAAGAGCAAAGAGTGTAATTATTTGATTTCTATATTAGATGCTTTAAAGCAATGGAAAAGTACCAATGTTTTTTGGGGGCAGTCCGCTATCTAAGAAATCTCAGTAGATCAGCAGAATATGGATATTTTAGGACAATTACTATTTTGTTGCTCAATTAATTAAAAAAGAAATTATTATCATGATATGATCAACAACTTGTGAAGAGGTTTCAAGAGACAAGAAAGCATTAATTACAAATCGGTGATCTCTATAGGATTACACCAGTAAATAACGTGAGAAACCGGTAAGTCAAGACCCCACTGCAAATGAGGTGTTTGTTTTTTTTGGTGACCCACACCTAAGTATACCCTTAAAATGGAGAGAAATGGCGAGATCTGGGTTGCAAATCATGGTTGCTATCAAATATTAAGTATAAAATCTGTAGGAATATCAAAAAGGTTGGCATTGAGATGTTTATTGTGATCCGACAAAACCATTTTAAACCGTATTCTTACAGGGAACACCTCCTGACGTGAGAAAAAAGTGCTGTGACCTCCAGGGATCCACGGGGCATACTAGTCTTGGCGGTCCAGGTACGCTCGAAAATTTTGGGGATAACGACCCTATTGTCATGAGTGATTTTGGGTAGGAGATATGTTGATCTTCAAGCAGAATGTTAGCTTTAAGGTTTCTGAGATGTTCCATAGAGGAGAAAATGACGTTTCATCTCGCCCATTTGTACAGGAACGAATGGGAGAGCAGCATTAGTGGTGTGAAACCTACGTTTGCGTGAGTGGGTGAATTAAATCTTGACAGAAGTTCATTTTAAGGGAAATGACTGACCATAGCACTCTAGCGAAGACCAGGGGTCCTTTTTGGCTTTGAAGTTATTTGGCGTGCAATTGATGTAGCCATATAGATTTAGTATACCCACAGGGGAGATGCTTGGGTCCATAGGCAATGCTCTGACTTTAGTATTCATATAATTTTCAACAAAACATACAAATTTACTGAAGACCATGACCTGATCAGATCTTTTGGAATTTGACCTATCGATCTTTTGAATTTTTACCAAACACCTAATTCCAGTCTGTAAAGACTGATCCGCGGTCCTATATTCAGAAAATAGCCAATTGTAATAGAGGAATAAGGATGCTGAATTTGTGGTATCAAAAATCCTGATCTAATATAATGTAAATATGTTTTGGAAAACTTTAATAAAAATACTTACCTATCATAAGAACTTTGTAACAGCCATTTGGGAAAAATAAAGCATGAACTTAATTTTGCCTTTATTTTTACCCGATGAATCTGAATTCATTCAGTTTTATTAGATTATGTATTAGAAATATTTAAGTATAAAATGGTGCCCAAGGTTTAGAAAAATGCACATTTCCTAATTTAGAGAGTATTCAATCCATATAATCTTGAGGCTGGTCTAGTATTTTTGGATGGATAGAGTTATATAAGTCATTTAAAGATACCTAAACACAAATTAAACCTGTATTACCTAAAATGTTCTTAATATCCATATAAAAATTATAGAAACATCTAAAGACACCATGATTAGTTGTTGCCCAAACCTGTTTGCAAAACTGATTATCATTTTAGGAACTGCAGAGCATCTATTAGGCCAATCCACTTCTAAGAACATTTCAAAATGAATCTCAGAAGTAATATCAACAACATAACTTTGTTGGCCAATACTGCAACTATAATTAAAATCTTAAAATAGCTAATTGTTAAACTATGTACTGTAGTTGCAGTTAGCAGCTTCTGTAAAGTGCTCCTGGCAAATAATGCCTTGAAAACCAAAAAATGCGACCCTAAAATAATTACATTCCTGTGAATTGTTTCGGTTTTCTTAGGGATCAAAGAGTAACTTATGAATTTATTGTTTGCACTTTGAAATACGTTACATGTATTTGCTTGATTGTGTTCATTTTATTACAAAAAAATAGAGTTTCTATGAAACCAAATACTTGTACTACAACATGAATGCATCCCATGTCATCGGTAAATTATAGAATGGATTGTAAATAGCAATAAAAACCGCAGGCTAGGGAAGACATTGTGTTATCCAGTGGAACCAAATTTGACACTTTGACATAATGTCAGACAAAAACAAAAGGACTTCATGAATTTGACATGCAAACTTGGACATTACCGACATTGATTCAGTGAAAAGGAGGCCGCCCCGAGCGAGACAGTCACTTTTTAAGGCCAGGCAATTAAGAGATTTTGTCCTGATAAGGAATAGATATGCGGATCTCTGGATTTCTTGCCCAGATGCTGTACTGCAAAACGACTTAAAGTATTATAATATTATCAGGATTTTTTTTGTCATTCTATCTCATTTGTAAAACTTGTTTAGGTTCCTAATTCTTTGTTGTTGTGTTTAGTTCCATCTTTTTCGTATTTTTCTGCAACAATCAAAATTGAGATTTTGGGTATCAGACGAAAGCTCATATTTCTCAAACTCCCAGTAAATTTAGGCCTTGAAAAATGTTCCTTTATATGTATGAAATGAAACGGGAATGAAAGGGTCCACCAAATATGGTCGGACCAAACTTGATCACACATACTGTTCTACAGAGACTATTCTGACACCCAAGTTTACAATTGTATATTCTAAACACTGGATCAATTTGAGACTCATAAATTTGGAAGGGGGTATTTTGGTTGCTTGCTTTATACGAATGTACAAAATGGTATTGGCCACCTAGTTAATAGAAAAACATGTATTTAGGTCCAATACCAAGAGAACTGTAATAAACATTGATTTGGTTCATTTCAAGTTTGTAATTTGTAAATAGAGATAAGATTAGAACATTAACACATTCTTAACTGCGGTGGAATGCAAATTAATACAAATAATCAGGCGATGTCAACCCTGTACAAAATGATTAGTATAATGACCAGGACCCCCAGTCACCGAACCAGGACCTTTTCTGACTTTTCAACGCTAGTAAAAGGTGCGTCCTCCCCGATTATGAAAAAAATGCGGTTACACCCGCTTGTAACCACACAAAGCGCCCCCCCGGTGTCACCCCACAATCAATTAGGTACTTCATGTCAACCTTGCAAGAAAACATGAGCATGAATCCTGTGCCGCAAAAGTGAGTTACGCCAGAAAATTGAAAAGGGGGAAAAAAAAGTAAATTTCTTAGTAGAGTTGTTGCAGCCCAAATGAAATGTTCAATTCTGGCAGTTGCCATTGCTAGGGACAACATCTGCGATGGCCTCCCTCCATATACTGATAAGTGATGGGACCTCACGGATGTGGGGAACACAAGTCAGCTACTGCGTAATCTAATTTGTGATGTCAAATTCCTTTGACAGACGGAATAAAACAAAAGCATGATAAAATTAAGTGATTTCAGAAAAGGTGAAGTGTGTGCACCTTCTCGGTATAGGGCGGGGAGAAACAAGGCACATCGGGTGTTTTCCTCTAGGGTGTGGGAGATAGATAATTACAGGAGCCCTCACTATGAGATAGTAAAAGCACATACTTCCCTTGGCCAGTTCAGTTAGCTTAATTTCACCAATGTGATTTAGAAAAATATACCCCCTAGTTTTTGGGGTATGAATTGTGGTACCCAGATGCACCACAAGGTCAGGTCATGTCAATGTATGCACAAGTACAAACACCCACTGAACTGTGTCATTGGTGGATGAGATAGTTTGTAACTCATAGTTGCCTAGTCTAGGTCTATGGTTTTGTACCTACTGTTGGATGGGGAGTCTAGGATGTCCCATTTTATAATAAAAATTGCTGTGATGACTGCCAGTGCCGTATAAGCTCTCGAATTTGGAACACAACTGAACTGCTAACTCTGAGTGGAGCTGAATCATAATGTGTCAGTTGCTTGTATTTTTTTTCTGAACAATTGGTAAAGGCAGTTTAAAATGTAAATTCAGAAGTGGTGCATATTTTCTAATGCATGAACCTAATGATTGTGCATTAGGAAGTAATACATATAGAGAAGCAAGTGTAAGTTGACTTTAACCAATTTTAATAACGACATTTCATTACTCAGACTCTTTTGCGCCTGATGTTTAGAAGAAAGATGACCCTTTTTGACTGAAATTTCTAAGTGTTAGTAAAATTTGAAATTGCCTGTTTGCCTCAGTTAATATACTTTTCAATTGTAAAAATATTACAATTGATTACTTAGTTTAAGGACATAACAATATTTTTTTTTTTAAGTTAGATACATTTAAAATTGGACTTTGGAACAATTTACACATAAAAAACTTAAGCAAGTCAAAATACTGTAAAAGGGTACATGGGTGACTAATTAACAGGGCTGTCGCCGTGTCGCGATTTTTAGCGCACTGAGTGTTCGCGGTTCGCTTTTTTTAGCCCCGGCTAAAAGTGTCGCGTGTCGATCATTTATATTGATGTGCCCAGTTAGGATGTCGATCATTTATTGGCCATGCCATGTTGGATTTTTCGGCCTACAAATGGGTCCAGAAAAATACGCATTATTTTTGTAATGAGCGCTATTGCGATTTGTTGGCACATCTCTGTTTTTTTTAGCGTATGATATTTAAATTAGCATTATTTACTCCCAATTTGAGCTGAAAAAGTGGAGAATCAGGTAGAATCAGTTTGCAGATAAATCCGGGATAACATTACTCATCACATCGGTCACATCCATCGGAAACATACCGGTTACGTACGTACCGTACTCTGTTTTAGGACAATCCGTCTGGCTAGCCGTCTCTAAAAAAAGTTGTGCATGCCTGAATAATTAAATCTCGCCCAGTCTTGGGCATTTTTTGGTACAATTGAAATAATGTCTTTGTCAATGCCACGTGCGGCGAATTGATTTGTGTTGCTAATTGCAATTGGGCCGGTAGACTCTTTCTGCTGTGATTTTACATGCTTGCAGTTAAAGGGTGATGAAAGTATGCGAGGAAGACCAACCCGACATTCGCAATGAGGAGTGTTGACAACAAATTTGCAGCGGAGGGGGATTTCCCGAAGAATTTTGCATATATTTATCTGGGTGGCAGGATTTCCCAACAATCCCTATCACGATCAAAGAGGTTGGTAATACAAGTTTTGTAAATAATAAAACAGACTCCAAAAACAGAGTCGATCTAAAAATATAATTTTTAACCTAAAAAATCCAAAATTAAATTTTAATCAATAATTAATTATTGCTTAGTAAATAGCCCACGATTTAAAGATGATGTAAAACTTTTTCTCAGGCTGAGTTTACCCCGTTGTTAATTGAATGGAACATCCAAGCATTCATATTGTTAATTAGAAAGTAAAACAAAAACAAACGGGGGTGTAAATAGTTAAAGTAGTCCAAAATTATTTTTAAAAAAATCATTTAAAAAATACAAACCTAGATTTGCAATTCAATAAATGATTAATGTGTTTTAATTGCTCAAATTTGTCATTTTCATTGAATGAAAAGAGAAATCATGGCGGCAGGCCGGCATGGCTGCTGGGAAGCTGCCGGGCAGTGCGGAAGTACCATTTCATTTAAAGAGATGAATTATTAACCGTATTATTCCAAAAAAAGATTACTGTGGATAATGTCGGGAGTAATAGTAAAACTAAACAAGGACTCTCAGGCCGCCAGGAAGAATCGCGTTGGAAGGGATTTTTCGTACGTCCTTAGACTTCTATCGCTTGTAAGTTGTTTCATACAAGTTGGGTGTCGCGTGTTAAAGCATACGGAAGTTATAAAAGTCGTACGTCGGTTTTAATTTTCCCCAAAAGTCGAGCCCGTGTCGAACGATAACCGTAATTTTTGGAAAATGTCCGCCGCTCGATAAGAGACTGCGCGTCGAAAGTTCGCGGGATTAGAAAGGGCCGTGTCGCGGCTGTCGGCGTGTCGATTTTTACCAAAGTTTAGAACCCTTTAAAAAACCCAGGTTTGTACACTGTAAATTGAAGTGACACAGAGAGTTGAGCAACCAATTGGTAATAATTATTTCCATGACACCAACTTTAGACTTTATGCATTAGTAAGAGACCAAAACGGATGCACTTCAGTAGAAATTTTATAGCCAGAATTTATTACTACAGTAAGTTGGGGCGGAGGAAAGAAAATGGAGATAAATTTATCAAACCGTTTTGCATCATTGAGACATATTAACGAGTTTGCTTGGAGAGGCCGCCTTTCCTAAACATCAAATTTTCATACTCATCCATGTCCAGTTTGTTATTATTTTAGGTTAAGTCGAAGAAGAATTATTTATTGCCATGAAATTAATTTGCAGAGCCGATGTGTGTGAAGTTTACAGTAATTGGAAATTGGCAAAACATGAAATGTGTATTTGGATATTGAGATACATCTAAATATATTACCGAGTTGGATTTCATGCCTTTGGGGTATAAATGTAGCCAGATTTAAGCGTGTGTTTTATTCCACGTGTATGCAGAGTTAATAAAATGCAAGGCTGTACTATTCAGGGGAAGGAAAAACCTTTGTGGTATTTACACTAGGTGACTGGCTTTCCAAGACAATATAATCGGTTTTATTAAAATAATGATTTGAAAGTAATGTCCCACATTAAATTAAATTCAAATGTATGCTGTCACATGTAGTACAAATCCTTCAATTCTGTTACATTTTGATTTCCAATCAATTTCAGTAATTTTATGATTTTATATCAGTTGCGAATGTATAAAAGGATACACCATCAATTGGACACATTGAATGAATTTCTGAACATTGTAAACCATTCTGCTATAAAGTTTAATTGCATTGCATTAATGATTCCACGTATATATAGGCTTTGGATGGCACCTTATGATCTACTGCCTGACTGGGGGTTTCGTAAAAAAAAGCTTCCCAAACAAACTGAAATTGAACTGAGAAATAGGATAAAAAATTATACAAAATAAAGAGGGTCATTCCTATACTCTAATTACATGGAGGATGCTTGAGATTTTAAGGCTTTAAATTATCAACCCACGGCAGCAATTGATGAGTGAGCGCCTTGTCGCAGGGCCAGACGAAGATTGAATGCAACACGTTTTTGCCATAGAAGTGTAAAGTCCAACAAGGGACACTCGTCCAGCTATTTTTTGACTGAATAATGCAACTCACCGGTTGTGTGTGTGGATGTGAAATTTCACTCGAGCTTTATCTCTTATCTAAACGAAAATATTGAGGTTCTTGAAGGTTCTTTGACTTGTGAAAGCAGGATAATCAAATTTGCATAAAAAGGAGCAGTTCTCTTTCGGCACTTGTATTAATTTGAAACGACAGGTAGTACAGTCTGGTGTGCCATTCAAATAGTTATGAAGATAAAGCAATGTAAATAACCAGGTTAAAATTATTGGAGTAAAACTGGTTTCGTTTCGTATCCTGTAACTCTATTGTTTACAGAATACCAACTTTGATCACTCATGAGGTGAAGCTATAAGCTCTACTTGTAAAAGACATACTTGCCCTTATTCATTCTGGTTTCTTTTTTTTACAAAATCTAGAAGTATAATGCCTGTAGCAGTCTAAAAAACCTTCAGGCCATAAACTGGAATGGTTAATCTGAACATCTCAAAAAGGTTAATATTTGTGTAGCCAAAGTGAGTAATGACACATACAACATAACTAAGACACAACAATGGGATTCAATAATGCCACCCAGGTGCTACACGTGTGACAAAGTGTGGAGGACAACAGCCTCATTCAAATAAGCGTGCAAAGACTTTTTCTAAACCGCGATCTGCAGACTTGCGCAACATAGTTACTAGCATAAAACGTCTTCGATAGGGCATCTCACAACTGGTACTCTGAAAATTGCATGTGTTAAAGAAATTTTAATTATATTGTGTTATGGAAAAGAAGAATTCTCTAGTACTTGGAGGAAGATTTACATTTTGATCATCAGCTAAAAATTTGTCAAGCTCTCCTTCCGAGAAAACACTCATTTGTAGCCGGTTGTAATGTTGTTGACTCGGTTAAAGGGTGATACCCTATTTGATTATGTAAGGTTTTCATTTCATTGGACGATCTTTACCCCAAAACCCCATCTGTAAAAATTTTGTGCGATATTGCAATCCGTTTGATGTGAGAGCTAAAAACTGGAATTTGTAAGCCCCATTGAGTAGGACTATGTGAACTTAATATTGGTCGAAAAAAGGGGTATAAAATTTTTCGCTCATAACTTCCAAAACAAACATTTTTTCTCACTTTTCTCACTTTCTTCATATTCTTATTAGTCATAACCAAACGTAACCCACTAGCCTAGGAACCACATTATTCCAAACCAAACATAGTTTAGCCCCAAAATTCACAGTGGTAAATGAAAAAACTAGCTGTATTCAGATACATTGTACCAAAACAGGACCTCTTCTAGTAAAAGGTGGGCTTCTAAGGCATTTGACCTGAAAAATTCACTCTAATTGCTGCACCTTATTACGATGCAAATATTGATTAAGCTTAACTGATGCACTTGTCAGTAATATTACGTTTTTGATTTTTTTAAATCGTTTATTAACCCTAACACGTCATGGGTCATCCCGACTACATGTCCGACTGGCAATAGATGGCACTGCAAGAGTATCTCCTGAAGTCCGACTGGCAATTAAAAGCAATTGGGCCTTGCGTTGCTGGTGGCACATTTTCCCTTCAGCAGAAAAATATGCAGAAAAATGTTAACTTGTGACTGGCAGTTTGCAGCAATCTGAAATTTTTGATCTCCTGAGTGGAAAACGTCCCACCGGCTTTTCGCAGCAATGCGCCTTCTGAGGGGAAGCATCTGACTGGCAGTTCACAGCAATGCGTTTTCCGAGGAGAAAATGTTCAACCTGCAGTTCGCAGCATTCAGAAATTTTCGCTCTCTTGCGGAAAACATCCACTGGCAGTTCGCAGCAATGCACCTTCTGAGTTGAAAATGTCCGACTGGCAACTCGCAGCAATGTTGACAAGTGAAAGAGTAAGTCAGTTGCTGGTTGTTGCCAGTCGGACATGATGGGGTTAAACCTTTTTTCTAAACAGACCATTCGCTTTTCCAATGGACCACATGTGTGAAAGCATGTGTGGTCCAGTGGAAAATTAAAGCGCAGGACTCGTGATCTTAGACTGTTAAAATCGTGAGTTCGAGCACCGCTGTGGTCAACGTGTTTGTGTCCCTGGGCCGGATACTTAATCTCAATTGCCTTGTCGACCCAAGCGAAATCTGGTGGGCTGCTATGGGCAATGTATTACAATCTAAGTGCTGATAGGTTTGTACACTTGTAAGGCAAGTCTTTGTGCAGCCACCTAGATGAAGCAAAATGATTGTGACGATTTCTTGAAGGTGGAATAATAATAATTGGCAACAGAGCTTTGAGCCTGTTTATGGGGATTAAGCCCTATATCAAAACTGGTTATTATTATTATTATTAATTCAAATACCATATAATTACAGCGTTTAAAGCAATTTGTCAGTGGCTAAACATTGTCATATAAAAATTATGTGCACTCCTTGCCAGTAATTGAATATCAATATTGAGATGTGGGGCTCATTTCCATTGATCCTGTCACACACGTACAAATACCCATACTGGACACCCTGTCTACAGGTCAACTCCATCCCTGGGGACGGTGCAAATCTGCATGGATAAATAATTAATACTGTAAAGCAAGTTGTTTTTGCAGCAAGAAATGTTTACAAATTGACAGGCACCCACATTTTTTGGCAATAAATTTTTAAAGGTAGAAATAATGTGGAATTGATTATGACATTTCATTTCCACTATGTGTTTGAATCTCTTGCATAATTTACACAAAATGCTAATAAAATTTTGTTTGCTTAATGGTGGCTAACAAATAATACAAGCATACACACCTTTTCCAGAAGGCGTAAAATGCTGAAAGAGCATGAAGAAAACATGAATATGAAAAAGTAGCTGATTGGCAAGTGGCGGAAAGGGTGTGTGACACATGTTCAATATGTCACTGGTTCTCCTTTGCAGGAAGTCAGCTTCACTCTTCCAGTGGTATAGGGGAGCGACAGCTGTTCTATGGTCATCTCCTTCTAATTTGACCTACCTATCATTTGTCTGGTTGTACACCTTGATTTTCTGGAACAGCTTGATTTAATGAAGTTGAAAAATTCAACATTACAAAGTCATTTTAAAAAAATTTATATTCCCAAAATACACTGCGCTCTTGATGGCTACCCTTCACGACCTTACTTTTGCACAAAGGTCTCATTTGGGCCCGACCATGAAACCTCTAAAAACCACATTAAAAATTTCGCAACCGCGAAAATAGTCCGTCGATAGCGCGCACTATTTTTCCGGCAACTCACCGCCCATGAGCAGTGAGTCGTCCTTATCAAATTGGTCTTCTCCAATGGGAGCCTGCCTAATCGCTGACCTAACCCAATACCGGAATAAATCTTTCCAATCTGCTCAAATAGCTGCTGACAGAAAGAAAAGTCAATTCGAGCACATAAAGTACCTTAGGCCCAACGTAGCCTAAGAGTTTGTGTTATTCGGCGAGTTAGATGTAATTTTCGATGTTGTTATCTCGCGTATATTTCGAATGGTATTCATGTAAGAGACCGCCTCTCCTAGCCCGAGATTTGGCGGTCCCTCTTGTAAATCCCTTCTATCCTACGTCTTTATGACGAGGACGTTTTCCCGAGACGGGTGATTTTAACAGCCTTCTCTCACCTGTTAAATTGATCAGGCTAAGGGCCAGGAAAAGTGTAAACCCTTCTCGGAAGCCGTATAATACCCGCCGATGGGTTGAGTTTTTATATGGTAAGCCGTCTGCCTAAAAACGGTGGTTTTAATTATATGGGCCTTTATGGTCCAAAAATAATATATTATTTTTAGGTATGGTAAAAAAATCCTGATCCGTATCTTTCCAGGCTGATATTCCATGTTTTTACTTTTCAGTATTGTGCGCCTGTGGTTTCCAAAAAAATCATTTTTTGGTGTTTTTTGCCTTGTGCCCCCTGGATCTCGCTCCCACACCCCCACACCCGGGGGCCTCAAAAAATCCTAATGGTGTGGGGGTGTCCCTGGGGTACCGTAGAGGGATTTGGGGGCAGGTTGAGTCAGATTGGGGGGGGTCAACCCCAAAATTGGGACCATGCCATAGATTTGGAGTTTTTTAACCGAGAGTCGCCCCACCCATCGACTAGGGAATGTGTTGGACGGATCTAAAGAGTGTTTTTGGACCCCCCTCCTCAAACCGAATATGGGCCTAATTAGGTCTGCCTTTCAAGTCCCTGGGTTTTTTCTGGCCCGGGCGGCCCAGGTTCTCCTATTTGAGTTCGTGGGTAAGTGGGGTACCTTTCCATCTCATATCCCGGCCCACCCCCCCGGTTTTTTGCTTTGTTGCTCCGTGTCCCTCGGGGGAGGGGGGTCGAAGGGGCGCTGGATTCCTACAACTCGTCGATCGTAATGGTGGTCGGGGGCTTTTACCGCCCACCTACCCCCCTGATCGAGTTCACGTAGCGATCCACCCCGCCCCCCTCTCCTTTGTCCGCTCCCTCCAGTCCGGAGTCGCGGGGGGGGGGGGATGAGGGTAGCTGATGCCTATACTTGAGGCGGAAGGTCGGTGCTTTACCGCCCCATACCATCCCCATGATCGTGTTTACATAGGAAGTCCGCCCCATCCCCCTCCCTCCTCACAAAGAGGTCGGGACTTGGTTGGTACGAGGTTCTGGACAACGTTCCGAGGGTCTCTCTCCGTCGGGCTTACAGGGGAGGAGGGGGGCCCCCTTCCATGGTCCGGGAGAACTCTAAGGGCAGCCCACGGGATCCCGTTCGATGGATAGTAGTTCTTTCTCTTTTTTTCGTGGTAGGGTCTTGGTCCCCAGTTTATTATGTTGGGGGGTACCTCCCTCGCTCCTCCTTGACTCCCGGGTACTAATCTGTTAATTTCTTTAATTCTATTTTACAGATAGGACCGAATCACAGCGACACCAATTGGACTCCAAATGGCCTCCAACCAAGTATGGTTGCACCATCGATGAAAGTGACGACCGATCAGTGGCCTCCTTTGAGTACGTAAGAAAACCCCTCAAGGCCAATAAAGGCCAATTCCCGGGAGAACCTCTTGCGTCAGGAGGCCAATCGCTATGGGACGTAGTGACACCGCGTCCCTCCCCCAAGTTGTCTCTCCAACGAAGCACTCCCCCCACTCCCCCCCCGCCTCGGTATCCAGGGAGTCCGTTTTCCTCAGCGCGCCCCCCATGGGGGAAGCACAGAGGAAATAGCCCAAGGGGCTCCCCCCCCTCGACCACCACTGAACGTCCGCGTCATGTCTATCTCCGCGCTCTTTTTCTGAAGAGGTCTCTAAAGAGAACCCCCGGGTGCGCTGTCCTCAAAGAAGGACCCCCCCCCGGGTCCTACCCACCAGCCTAAGCTGCGCAGGTCGAAGGACAAGATGGAGATCCAGTCCTTGACGCGGCGTCACGCCGTCCAAGAGGCCGACCAAAAAGTGCTCGCCACGTCGACTCTGTTCGTCTGTATCTCCTCTCCCAGGGTAATCCCTAGACCAGTTCCCTCGAGGGCAGGCCCCCCCAAGGCCAGCCCCAGGTCGACTCACGGTCCAGGCAGGCAGTCCCAGGTCGGCACGGCGGGAAGAAAAACCGCAAGACGGAAGCTCAGTGCGGGAAATCCTTGCCGCTCGCTGGGAAATTTTAAGTGACGCAAAGAAAAGACGAGGAAAACCACTAAGGAAACACCTCAATAAACGAAAAATTGTGATATAACAAGGAAAAACATGTAAACTAATCAAGGGAAAACAAGAGTAAATACCCCAAATTGAATAATAAAAGTAAGGAAATGAGTCTTGAGTACCAGTGTGTTTATTTCGTTGATAAATCTTGAGCCGGAAACTGTAGCTACGTCTCGGGATAAATCACCACAAAATCTAGCACAAGAAGCCGCCCCTCATCACTGTAGCAAATGTCGATCAATGTCATCAGCTCGCACGGTGTGTATCAACTTTAGTATCAGCTCCAGTATCAACCGTCCGACTGTGTAGTTATTAGAAAATGGTTTCGTTGAATATATTTAAAAATGCGCAAAGAATTTAACACTAGTGTCTTTGTAAGATTACCTACATATTTTGGAATTGAATCTGTAATTTTAATATAAAAATGTAATAAATGAATTAAAAATCAACTTATTCTCCCCACGTTGCTGAATCTAGCAAAATATGACATCAACTGCATAGCAAAATGGGTGATGCTGCTGTCTTACAACAGCTCGTCCATCAGTCTCGTGTGAAAATAACATTGGGACGGCTTGAAACAAAAATATTTTCAAGTCAAATCAGCAAACAGTCACGAACTTGATATTATTGTGTAAGTAAATCTTGCTTCTCCCGGTGTATTTTGCGTGGTTGTGGTACATTAATGGTCGATTTGGGCACATCTTAACGATCTGAGCTTACCAATATCGCTAAAAAAGTGTTAAAAATGCGCACCAAATAGCTTCAATTGCACTACTTGCAACTCGATTTTTTCAAAGCTTCAGCTTCTGAGGGGGAGATCCCCCTCAGACCCCCCCCCCCCCCCCCTTCTTATTTTTTTTCCCCCCCCCGCCCCCCCCCCGTTGCCGCTAACACTCCTCGATTGCTGCAAACAGCCCTATAAGTCGCGGAAAATCTTGACTTCCTTGCCGGAAAAAATTAATTTTTTTCCAGGCCGTGCAGGTCCGGTACCGGGACTCAGGTCGGGAACCCCCCCTCGAACCGAGTGTAATCTCTTGACCAGCTCCCACACTGGCGGACTCTCGAGCCCAGCCCTAGGTCGAGCTCACGGTCCGGGGGATGCCCAGGGTCGGTGGTCGGGACCAAGGTCGGAGGACCCGACGGGTCGCTTTCCCTAGACAAGCTCCCTTGATGAACAGTCATTCTAGGCCCGTCCCAGGTAGAGCTTCCGGTCGGGGAGGACCAGGTAATGGTCGAGACCCAGGTCGGAGACCCGACCAGGTCGCTTCCTAAACCATCTCCCTTGAGGACAGGCATTCTAGGCCAGTCCCAGGTCGAGCTGACGGTCTGGGGGATGACCAGTCATGGTCGAGACCAGGCGGAGACCGAGATACCGACAGGTCGCTTTCCAGACTTCTCTCCTTGATGACAGGTTCATGCGTTCTATGCCAGTCCCAGGTCGAGCTCACACGGTCGGGGAGGACAGGGTCATGGTCGAAACCCATTCGGAGACACCTACCAGTCGCTTCCTTCCGTCCTAGACCACATCTCCCTTGATGACAGCATTCTATTCTATGCCAGTCCCAGTTCGAGCTCAAGGTCGGGGAGGACCAGGTTATGGTCTAGAACCCAGGTCGGAGAACCCGACGACCGTTCTCCCTAGACCAGCTCCCTGGAGGGCAGGCCCTTCAAAGAAGAAGCCAGTCCCATGTCGAGCGCCTGGTCGGGATTGGAGCTCAAAGATGCCGGACATCCACTGCCTTGTCTGGAGACCCACACCCGTCACCCCCCAACGGGTAACGGTATTCTTAATTGCGACGACAGCTGGCATAACCCTCTGTCATGGGTCCAAGCCTCTCCCTCATCCTTGAGGTATTGGAGTCCGACCGGAGGGCCTGTGCCCGCAAAACGCAAGCTCCCTCCCCCCAGCTCCCCCCCGAACGAGCTGAGCTCGCCGGCTAATAAAAAGAGCCGCCTCCCGCAGGGTCATGAGGACGCTATTAGCATTGAGCTAGCGATGCAGCTAATTTTCGGGGGTTGAGAGTCGGCTGTCCACCTCCACCTTCGAAAGGGGAGTATGCTGGAGCTGATTCCGACGGAGGAGACCCTTTCTCGATCTCTCCTCCGTCGAGGATGGTTGGCGACGTTTCCACCCTTACAAACGACCAGCCACAGTCATGTCGGAGTGAGGCTGGACCCGAACCTCGGGTCCTAGCTCCCCCCGCCCGCCCGGAGTCATCCGGGCGGGCAGGCGTTCTGACCTGGTCGGCGCGACCAGTCCCGACCATACAGCATAGGAGATCCTAGCGTGCCACACCTTCCCGTCTAGTGGACCATACCGGGTCCTCCCGGTCGGTCGACCGTACGGTCGACGGGAGATCAATCACAACCTCCTTCGGCCCCTCACAAGGGCCTAGACGAGAGAAGGGTTGGGGGTCCGAGCTTAACGCTGTTCCGTATCCCCTCTGTAAATGGAATGTCCTCCTGGCGAAACCGTGTACCTGCCCTCCTCATTCCTCCCACCAAGTGGTGAGGAAGCCAGCCAATCGGACCAGCCGCAGAGCCAGGCCTGCCCCTTGGGCGAACCCCCCCCGGGCATCTATGGCACCGGGTTTCACTCTGCAGGCTCCTCCGAACTGCCCGGCCTCACGCCCTCCGCGGGAGACCCCCCCAGGGGTCGCATGTCCCGTGGACGGAAATCCTCCTACAGGGAGTGTCAACCCACCGCCACTACCGCCGGATGAGCCGAGGCAGGAGGAAACGATTGCGCATGGGAATTACATACCCCTTGCATAGCCTGGGCGACCATATAGGGTCCCCGCCAATCTTCCTACGAGTCGGTGGAATGTCAGTTGCGTGACCGGCTGCTAACCCCCAGAGTTTCGGTTCGTCCCCATTTTTCCATTTTTCGCCGGCGGGTCCTCTCGGACGCCGTGGCTGCGGTTGGAGTTTAAGTCTCCACCTCAGGTGGGGTCCAGATCTCGGGGGTGACAGCCCCGTCCGCACGCCGAAGAAAACCAGTCACACGCTGAGAGGAAAGAAGCCTCCAGCCGACCACAGGGGCCCCGCCGGGGGGGGGGGCGGGGGGGGCGGTGACGGGGGGGGGGGGGGGGGGGGGGGGGGGGGGGTGGGGAGAAGGGAGAGAGGCGGGGGGGGAGAAAAAACAACGGAACCAACAAAAATAACGATTAAAGAAGCTGTGGAGTAGACTAATGTATAAAGCGAAGGGAATCGGGAGGAATGTTAACGATGGGGCGAGGCTCAGTTGTAAAAGAGGTGCGGTAATTGCATGATAGAGGGAAAGATATTAGAGGTGGCGGCCGAGAAAATAGATAGGTAGCACCATGGCATGTCGGAAGACGAAGATATCAAAAAAATTAGAGGGAGGAGGCAAGAGGAGGGAGAATAAGGGAATTGCATGTATCCGGGGGGGGGCGAAATGACATGTGGGTGTAGCAATGAGTAGGCAAGGAGGAAGACGAGACGGTTCAACGTGAGGTAGAGCGGTAGGATTAAGAGAAGAGGGTATAAGGAGTGAGACGGCAATGAGGGAAGAAAGAAAGGAAGTGGAAAGAAAAGAGAAATAGGGGAAACATGAGGAGAAGTCTGACAGACGGGGTAGGGGGTATGGAAGGATTGGGGGGAATGGGCCCATGTGCGCATGGGTTTAGTGCGGGGGGAAGATGTGGCGGAGAGGGACATAGGAGAGGGGCTTGGAACGGGCGTGAGAGAACGGCTAAGAGGGGGAAGGGCAGTGAGGAGGAGGAGAGGGGAGTAAGAAGAAAGAAGAGGAAGAAGCGAGGGAGGAAGAAGAAAGAAGGAGTGCAAGAGGGAAGAGAGGGGGGGCTAGCAGCAGAGTTAATGAGGTTAGAATTATGGTAAATGGAAGGAACTGAGGGGAGATAAGAGGTAACGAAACCGTTTGAAAAGAGCTAAGAGTTGGAAGTGGACGGTAGTGGCTGCAAGGAAAACACCGTAGGAGAAGAAGTATATGGTATAAGGGGGGGGAATGTTGGAAAAAAATGAATAGACTAACGGGGTGGGTCAATGAAGTTGTAAGAGGAATAAGAAGGTGGGTAAAGGGCAATATAGGTGGGGTTATTAAACAGAGCCAAAGAAAAAAATAAGAAAGGTAAGGGGGAAGGGAGGTGGCTAACGTAGGGGAGTTGGTAAAACCAAAAAGACAGGGGGGGGGGGTGATAGGGGGTTGAAGGTGGGGCAGAAGGGGGGTTGAACCCTAGGATGTATATGGTAAAGCAGATGTGAGTAAGACGGGGAAGGGTGAAGGGGCGGCAAGAAAACAGGTGGCGTGGGTGCTGAAGGTACGAAAAAGAAGAGGGGCAGCATGGGTGAAGTAGGAACGCTGAAGATAGAGAAGAGCAGAGGTAGAAGGAGGGCGTGGAAGGTATTGGAGCTAGCAAAGAGAGAGGGCGAAGAAGAAGAGGTGAACCAAGAAAGAGAAAGGGAAGCAGACAAGGAGTCTCAGGGGGTTAGCCAACTGGATTGAAAAGAAGGGAAAAACGGTGAAGAGGGCCGAGGCGGGAAGGGAAAAGCTGAAGGAGAAGAAGGGTGGTGTGAAATGTAGAGACTCGAGTAGCCGGGACAAATGGAGGTGAGAGGAGGGAGGGGGCGTAAGGGAGGGGACGAGGGTGGTGAGAGAGATAAAAGAAAAGGGTTAGGAGGCTCAGAAGAAAAAGTTATGGGTGAAAAAGAGTTCAAAAACAATGGAATAATCGATGAAGGGTGGGGAAGAAAATGCTGTACGTGGCGAACGATCTGAGCGGCAGAGTAGTGATGCCGGTAGGAAGCAATATGACGAGGAGAAATTGGTGAAGAAAAATAGAAGGGAGGTCGGGTGTAGGATTGGGGATATGAAGAAAAATGAAATAAGTGCCCGGTGTAGAGAAGGAGACGGGAGAGTAATAAGTGCGTGCAAAAGACTGCGGGTGGGGATCTGAAACAAGAACGTGATGCGAGGGAAACTGGAGTCGTAAAGAGGTAGAAAGAGGGGTCGTCACGAGACAGGTTGCTCGAGGACAGTAGAGGCGGTGAGTTGAAGGGGTAAAAATCCGAGATGACGATAGGGTAAAGGGGAGTGGGAAATGGGGAAGAAGCAAAGTGGGACTAAAAGAGAGGAGGTTTAGAATACGGGGTACAGTGGTGACGTTGTGGTATGCTGGGGGGACACACGCGGTTAGGAACGGTACTGGGGTGGGTGCGAAGGTGGCAGAGAGGAAACGAAGTTCAGCAAGAGTTAAGGAAGCTTGGGTTAGGGCGGAGGGGAAAGATGCAGATCAGGTATGGAGGAGTGAGGAGTGCGGAAAGCGGCGAGGTAAGGGGGTGATAGAGGATAACATGGAGTACAGAAAGGAGAGGGGGAAGTAAGAAAGTTGTGCCTGAAACTTGGACCAAAAGGAAGGGGGAGTAGGGAGCGAGGGTAAGAATAGAGAGAAGTGTGAACGGTAGATGGAAAGGAGAAGGAGGGAGAAACAGATCTCCATAAGACTGAAAGAGGGTGATCTTGGGAACAAAAAGAGGAGTGGAAGGAAGAAACAAAAAGTTCGGAGGCCATTTTCCCCTCAACCCCTCTTCTACCCTCATCTTGCGTCCCCCCCCCCCATGCAGTTGCCGTCCAACCGGACCCGTAGCTCCCAACCCCCTGTCCGGTTCCGTGCTAATCATTAGACGCACGTGCAGTAGGCGACGGAATGCGTCACCTTTGCAGGAACATGCGACCAACTCACGTAGAGTCTGCCGATATACTACGAGCTCTACAAAGTGGTCCAACAAGAGATTAGATATGGAGATCAAAAGAGGTTAAATCCGGTACCTGGCCGTAGTAGGATCAAGGAAATGCGCAAGGGTTAAGGATGGCTGAACTATGGTCTATTATTGACAAGAGTGTGAGGAGCACACTGTCGGATTGGGAGGATTGATTGGAATAAAAAAGGATAGACGCGAGAAAGGTAGCAAGATGGGGGAAATCTAACAACAGACCAGTTACCTAAGGGACTAAGAATGACAACCAAATGAATCAGAAAGGTAAAAATACAGGAGAGATAAAGACGAAAGGAAGTAGATCGCTCATGAGGAATGGTTTGAAGAGGGGGTATGTGAGCGTATGGAGGACAGGACAAATTTAGCACCAGGGAACAAGAAAACGGTCCAGCGGACGAATAAGGGAGAGGAACGAAAGGTAAGAGAGGCGTCTAAGTGGAGAGGCTGGATTGAGTGAAGAAGGGTGAGGGTTGAGTTATGCAGCAGGAGATGAGAGTCGCCGGAGAAGCAAAAGTAAGCGAGCAACACAGAAAGAGAGGAAAACTGTTAGATAAAAGGCGAAAGGGAGATGATAGATAAATTAAAATCAGTTAATGACAATGAAAAGGATTGTTAGTCCACAGGTAAGAGGATGATGAAACAGCAAGTTGAGGAAGAGTAGCTAAGGTAAGTCGTAAAGGAGAGAACGCATGGAGGGAGGAGACGACGGTAGGGGGAAATGAGGATAAACCCGAAGGGAGGATGAACGGGCTAAAGTTTAGGCGGGGGAGAAAGGGTAAGCAATTGAGGAACAAGTAGAGAAGGCCTGAAAGGGGATTTTCGAAGATGGCCATCCATTGCTCGCACCTCCTCACACGCAAGTAATTGCAACATTATGTGTACTGCTGAACGACAAGATACCCCTTTACTCTTCCCTCATCGTAGATTTATTGGGATCGGGTATTATACTCACTTCTACTACTCGACACCCCACGTAGGAGCACCACAATGTTAACCTCCTGGTGGTTTAAAATACAAAACCCTTATTTCCAAGCCATTGGTAACCCATGACAAATAAAAATATTTTCCCTCAATATCCTAATTAACTTCAACGATACTTCATTATTACCTTATTACAAAATGTTTGCATATTTAGGATAAACAATAGAAATTTCTTAGGTCTGTGGGTGCAATGTGCCAACGCTTGCACACCATATGAAAACTATCCCCACCTGCCGTGCGTACATTGTGCAATGTTTTCTGTACCTGTATGTAACTGGGCAGTGCGCCACAAATTCATTTAAATAAATTAATCCATCTTAAGTATTAGACCGACCATACGACTCACTTTTTAAACTCCAGCGCCAAACCCACATATTTTAAATTAAATCGCGTTCAATGAGGTAGTTCTTTTTCTGTCTTTCTCGAACACTGTGTTAAGACTACACTGAGTGATTGGCCTAAAATCCCCCCACCCTTTTTTTGAGCAAATCAACCAGGTGGACATGCACACCATTAAAGCCCATAATTGAGGTACTTAAATCTCCCCGGTGCATAATGCCTGGATTAAAGAAATCAACCAGACTCACGGAATAAAACAATCACACCGTATAATTGAAGATGCGGAGATCTCATGCATATCCAAATATTGATTTAAGCCTATGCCCAATTTGCACACCATACATCAGCGTTAATATGGTCTATTATGCCAGAACTTCCCAATGGTGGTCCACACTTATTCCCCTAATTAACGGTTCCACAAACCCCCTGTATTGAAAAGAATATTATTGCACACCTGGGCAACCCAATTACAGATCCCCAATGCAATAAATTGATTAGATGCTTACAATACAAATAAATCTCACATCATTATATTTGTCAGATTGTGTCCCAAGCCGCACTCCGCACGAAAAGGTTTTCAGAACCATTTGCACTCCTTGCCCTTGCATTGAGATGAGATAACTTGAGTGACCAGAGCCTCTAAACCCCATTTCTCTACTTATTTCGTTTGTTTTGGCAGTAACGTTAAGCATGATTCAACTGTTTCCCTAATTATAACATTCCACTACCACAAAACGAATTCTTTTTGTGCTTTAAAGCCGTCTAAACTGGCTGTAAGAACTTATAATTTTAAACCTTGACTGACACTTTAGTATGCCAAAACATCCACCCATATAATTAACCAAACCATGCCCTGTACCCCTGCTCATCTATCTCCTCAAATTCAAAACACACAGCCCCCTTTTTAGCAAAAGCCCAATATTTGGTGCACAGTTGCATAGAGTTAAATTAAATGTAATGCCAAATTCAATCTCTAATCCCCTTTAATACCGTTTAACAGATCCTTAGAAGAGATTATTTTTGGCCAATTAAATGACATATTTTGGCTTTCACAGACCGGAAATAACCCCCTTAATGACCTCTGACTCCTTACCCCGGAACACCCTACATGAAAGCATGGGTCAGTGTTTTTTTGAAGAAGTTAGTTAATCATCGGCATAACATGTAAGGAAGATATTTTGGCAATTAAATACATATTTGTGCCTTTGGCCAGGTCAAAGGTCAGAAGGAGGGTCAAAGTCATATGACATGAACTTGACGACTGCTCAGCGGTCATTTGGTTAAGTCTTGGTCAGAATACGTCAAACCAGGACTGAGCTAGACGCAAATGTTGACGAAGAAGAAAAAAAAACCTAGCCATGCAAAGCATAAGCGAACCAGACGGCCTGGGAATAGATCTGAAGACCTTGGACCCCATGCCTAATAAACTTGACCAATGAATCACAGATGTCGTTAAATGTTTTTTTATTGTGGTTAACACGTTCAAGGATCAATATTAGTGAGTTTCAACTCAATCACAGCTGTCAGGATTGAACCTTCAACCCCTATACGTTACCCTGGTCACGGAGGGTCAACTGGTCCTACTTGTTTTTGTCATTATGATGTCCGGGGATTAATTCCCTGACAATTTCCAGCTCAATTGGAGCTTGTTTGTAAATTTTGACCTTGACCTGAACTTTGACCTTTGGGGTCAAGACTATCATAGACCTACCCTACTAATACTGTTTACATTCACTGTAGCAATACGGGCTTTTAAAGCTCTGCTCTATATAGTCTGAGATATATCCATTTAGTCTTATTTTTAGCATTTTTTTGACACATTTTAAAATATTTCCATTTCATTTCACACATCATTTTCAACCCCTTAATGACTTTGACCCCGATATAAAAAAACCTCATATACACAGCCAAAATGCATTGTTCCAATGCGAATAAAAAAACTCTGCCATTGCTTCGTTCTGGAGATAAAATTTTGAAGTTTATTTAGCTCCAAAACCGGAATGACCAGTAAATGACATTTGACTCCCCAAATTAAAATACCTTGCATACTCAGCTGACATGCATTCATATCTGAATGTTTATGTCACTCTGCTATCTTTACATTTTGAGATAAAAATTTGAATTTTTAAAAATATTTGTTGTTTTTTGACCGAATTGACCCCTTAAGACCTTTGACTCTTTTCCGGAACACCCTATAGTTGTAGCATGGGTCATTAGTTCCTCTGAACAAAGTGAGTTAATATCGGCTAATAATCCTGTAGAAGAAGATATTTTTGCATTAAATTACATATTTTGCTTTCAGACCGGAAATGTCCCCCTGAAACTTGAACCTTTGCCTCCTATCCCTGCACACACTATAATGGACAGGGTATTTGTTCCTCATAAAGATTTTTAAGTTGATATTGATATAATCCTGAGAAGAAGATATTTTTTGTTGGCAATAATTACATCATTTGATGCCTGTGGCCAGGTCAAGGTCAGACAGGGGTCAAAGTCATATGAAATGTAAAGGGTTACTCAGCGGTTGTATTTGTATAGAAGTCCTGATCGGAAAACGCAACCATGAACTAAGCTAGACGCATTTTGCTGCCAGAAAAAAGAAAGAAGAACGCATAAGAAACAGAACAAGGCGCCATGTGGGCCGCCTTGTAAAGAATCCAGAAAGAACCATCAGAAACAGAACCAGGCGCCCTTCGGGCCGCCTTGTAAGAACGCTAGTGAAACAGAACAGAAGAGCCGATTTGCATCGGCTGTGTAAAAAAGGACACTACAGAATAAAAAACACAGTCGATTTCTCGCCTGTGTAACAACCAGTTTAAGGTGTAGGTCACTTTTACCAACAAAGATCCCCGCAACTTTTCAAAGATCCCGCAACCCCCAAACAAACCTCTCCTGCGCGTACGACCGTGAGTAAGCTTGAATTACATACCATTCCCTGGTAGGAGTACAATGGTTACAATGTTTCCTTCTGAATGATTTTTTTGTTTTTTTTTTTTTGTTTGGTAAGAGAAATATTGTTGTTTGTTTTTCTGTATGTATTTTTTAAGAAAAGAAGGCGAAATTTAATATCCCTATTTTGTTTACCGGTTTTCTGATTTTTTAGATTTCCCAGGTTGTTATTTTCACAGAGAGGGATGTATGCATATTCCCCTTAGAGGTAGAAAGAATGGACTTTCAATTGGTATAATGTGCAAGATAATTGCAATGTAGCTATGCTAGGAACTATACTGGTTAGCACATTGGAAGTACCTTTGAGATAAAAGTTAAACACAAAAAGATTATTGGGATGAGTATATAACGTTTTATTATTTTAAAATGAAACTAACGACAACCGGTTAAATGTGATCAATAACACGTCATGTTTATTTATTATCGTTGGTTCTGGTGTGACCGGAAAACTAAAGGGTTTATACATGTATGACACGGGAGTTTTTTGAGAAGATGATTAAAATGCCGGAAAGTTAGATTTTGAGTTTCCTTAGAAAAGGTAATACATGAAGTTACAGGTATAACGTGAACTACCAGTGTTAGATGTTTGTGACTCGGTCATCTAATTACGGCAGTTGAAGTATTGTTCCACAGTAGTTCAGTGAACGCTCTATTTTCAGTGATCGCTTCCAATTTCAGTGATCGCTTCCATTTCAGTTATCGCTCCCGTTCACTCTCAGCTAGCGAAGCGCGGGCCTCCCTCTAGATAATATTAAAAAAGAAAGACTGGAGCAAGTATACAACTTGATGTGGAGACACGATTAATCACAAGTTTAACTAAGCCATAACGTCATAACAGTAATTATAAAACCACAGAAAAACCCGTCAGAAAAGAACAACAGAAGAAATGACCAAAGTTTGTCAGTTCCAAAACCACAATCATTTTAAAGGCATGTTCTCTCTGATCATCTTACTACGACTGTAACGGAGGTATCTTGAAAATAGAGGAATCATATTTAATGATAATTTTTTGTTCCCCCCCCCCCCCCCCCTTTTTAAATACCTATGTACATGGGTGTAGTCAAAAAAACTTGACACTGATTTGTCCAGCCATTTTTGAATTTTGTTAAATAATATATCTACCATATGTGGTATCTCGAAAGCGTATTTCATTATCTTTAATTATGCAAAGATCATTCCAATCGGTTAAGTATCGGCCGAGCTACACAGTCTTTTGAATCAAGAATCCTGCAGTGAATAATAGCCTGATTGTCTTCTGGAACACTGATTTCCTTCGCTGAAAGCCGTATAGTTCCATGTGAATCCTGGACAGAGCAGAAAAGAAATGTCAATCAAACCCCAGAAACGTAACGGAATTAAAAAAACCCAGCAACGTGTATATGTTCAGGTGTTCTTGTGCAAAGGACTTCGTTTTCGATTCGTTCAAATCACAACCTCGTGCATTTTTTTAGAACGGCAATTCCCTTGGGTTATGAATGAAGTGATCTTTTGGCTTTGATTTGCTAGCACATCATGTTGCTTTCCATTAATCATCGTGTTTTTATAAAATCAGATAGTCCAAGATTATAGAAAAACACCCGGAAATAAATAAGCATCGCTTGATTTTTTTAGGTAGTTCTCTAAAGGGGAATTCTATGTAATAAAGAACAACAATCAAAAGTCCCCAAATCCCCCTTGGGCTTATTGATTAATAATTGTACAGTAAATTTTACACAGGTGTCAATTTTTTTATCATCTCCAATGTCTTTAACATGTATAACCGATATTTGCCGTCATGTCCTAAGGATAACAAAGGTAGAGTTTTGCCCTATGTCCCTATCTGTACTTAATGCTTATTACCTAGAGGGAATACCGGTTCAAGGTCATACTGGGGTAAAGCTTTCAGAATGCCCGATTCTTTTCAAAGGTGGTATCAAATGTGTTCCATCTCGTTATGTATAAACTGAAATGATATATTTAAATAGTTTAGTATTTCCTGCCCATAGTTAGGAACTCATTAGGATATGTTCTACAAAACCGGTCTATGGGAGGTTAAAAGCCACTGCCCTATAAGGTCAATATTTAAAAAAGAGGTAATGGAATGAATAAGCATTTATTTTTTCCCATAAATGCCCGTCAACATGTGTCCAGTAATTTCAGATTAATTTAATAAAATCGGACTGTTTTTGACATTTACCCTCAATTGATCATTTTTTTTAAATTTACCCTGTATATAAACTTACCCCCTTATTAACTCAATAAGCACAAGCGGGGGATTTGGGTGACTTTTGATATGTTGCCTTCTCACAACATAGATCTATCCTGAAAAAAAAATCAGCTATGGCTTATTTATTTCCACCTTCTCTCTGTACTCAGACCTAAAGTTCCTGGACTATTATCTTCATTAACCATGAAGTTATTTCTTTATTACTAAGTTAAATGCATTGACTTGTTTGAATGGGATTACATATCAAAATTCTTGAATCTATCAGTTTAAAGAAAAAAAAAAAAAAAATACTATAAAAAAATTAAGATAACTTTGTGCATGAACTAGGCTCATTTTCTTTAGGTCTATAAATTTGTCGTTTATGTATTAATTGAATGAATGGATCCTCTATTCCTATGATTATTATTACAGAGATGGTCCCTTACATTAGCCGCGAAAAAATGGGAGCCCATGCCGTAGAGCTTTGCGAGTATGGCTGAATTGGAAAGCTGATCCAAACATCCAAGACGGACACGAGGTAAACCTCAGATTGTAGCGAATAGGGGCAAACTGCTAAAGTAGTATATAAAGTAACTGTTTTAAATTTCAAGGTTAGCCTCAATCTTGGCTGAGTGGAAAAAAGTATCTCCACCATTAAAAGCTTCAGTACAATTAGAATCAGTTTTTTTCTAGTAATTGGAGGGATGGAACCTTCTATTTTTTTTTTTGATGGTACAGAGAATGCCCCTTACTCTAGCAGCAATGAATGTTTGGTGACTCATGCTGTAAGCTTTGTGAGGTGTTCTGAAATGGAGATCTTGATCCAAACTTGAAAGCTAGATACGAGGTAAGCCTTAACAGAAACGAACATTAGCCATATATCATGGGAGCTGGGAGGAGGATTTCTTTGACCATCTCAATGTGCTCGCGTACGAAATGGGGGGTTGGTTTGTTTGTTGATTGAAATGGCGCTTTTTCAGCAACACGACGGCTTATGTTCGCCAATTACTATGTAGACTACCATCCAATTACTAATTCAAATTCGCATCAGTAGACATGGTAGACAGGTTTATGTTGTACTTCTTGCATCGCAACACAAAAACGGCCATCGTTACGAACCACCAGCACGGCTGAGTCAACACTATACCGGTGTAGAAGTAACCATTGTTCCGGCGTACTCATACGCCGGACAATGGTGAACAATAGGGCAATCGATTCATTTGACTCTTCAATACGCAACATTAGTTTCCACGCTTTATTCCGTTATCGTCTATGGAGTCCCCGGACTATGGCTCCCCCACCGACTTTATCTGCTTTTCACACCGGTAACTTCGTCTATGCTGACCAAAACCGTAATCCAAAATAAATAAAATAAAATAATAAAATAAATAAATGTCAATATTTATATAGCGCCTTTCACATGGTCAAGCGCGTTACATTTATTCCGCTGCCACCAGAACACGTCAGCTTCCTTACAATGCCAGGCATACTCATACCATTGGGCGGTGCTCAATGGACTATATTCCAACAGCTCCCCATTTAGCACCTGGGTGGAGAGAGCAATGAGGTCGTGCCATTGCCCAAGTTCACCAACACATTGGCCTTAAGCAGGACTCGTACCCAGGACCTTTGGGTCCAAGGCCGGTTACCCATCTTTCCCGGTTAGTTCACCACGCATGCTATCTCCGGCCATATCCAAATTCGAGTCGCTATGAACTTCTCAATAGGGATAAGCAATTATTTTATTCAAAGGCATTAAACCGTGTGCTGGAACAACAACCAGCAAGCCTGCGCAATCCGTCTGGTACCACGTGGAGGTGGGGGATTGGGCTGCCCGCGTACAGACCAGTAACATATTTTCAACGTTCCGAGTCGGTCACGTGACCCGGAAGTTGCTTCTCGCAGGCAAAACATTAGTGGTCACTGGTGTTGCCGCTGTATAGTAGATCGGTTAAGTTTGATTTATTATCGTCATCACACGCTTTGAATTTTTACCATAAATATATGTTATAATTAATTATATTTAATACTGTCCTGCATTCGACATGCCAGCCAGTTGCTGTGCCGTCGGTTGCGCTATAATCGAAGGACTCCAAAGAGGCCCACAAATAGCTGTGAAAATCGACCCTGCATTTTTACTCCTTTTCTCTTAAGCTCAAAAAGCCTGTGTCAAAATTCTACAAATGTATACACATCTCATGAGAGCAAATTATAAGGATTGTAAATCTTGCAAGAGTTTGAATGATTTCAGGGTGTACTACCAAATATACAGGGTGATACGACAAAAAAGTACATAAAATAACAGTTCTTTTTAACACTGCATTATATCCAGACATATTATGAAAACTATATTCATATTTGGAATGTACTAATAAATCCCTATCAGGCAATGGTTATTTGTAGCATATAATAGACTGTGGTGACTATACAGGTGCATTTTCCCCTTAAAGATTACATTTTGAGCTAAAATAGCATCATTATACAGTATTTGTGTAAGGGGGCATCTTGAATTCCATTTTGTATCAATACATGTAATAAGTGCAACAGCAATATAGAGGGTGGTCAAATGCTCTGATATCAACCTCCCTTGGACACTGCATGTTATGTGACGTGCCAGGTAATGTAAGGATATGAGCAACGAAACATTGTCACTGAATGAGCGAGTGATAAGACTTAAGTTCTACGATGGAGCTCATTTCAGTTGGAAGCTTACAGTACTTTTTTGATATTATTATTTTGATTTGGAACTGGATCCTTCTCTTCACTTCCACTCAGGACAAGATGATTGGTGAGTAGGCCCCTCTACTTACATTTTTGGTATTATTTTTTTTCGTGTCAGTTCTCAATTACCCCAAGCCTAGGCATAGCTAAGGGTCTGGTCTTGGCTTGGTAAGGCCTATCACCTATCAGCCAACTAGAAGTAGGAGGCTAGGGACGCTAAATAATAGAAAATGTCACGGGATGTAGTTTTGACCAATCAGTGAACAAAGACTGTGTATTCGGTAGGAAACGAATATTGACTGTGATCTTATATCGGGTGATGGATGGACATTATCGCTCCCTCGTTGGCCTAGCATACCTGGACTACTATGAATGTCGGTTTAGCATACCTGACCTACTATCTATGTAGGCCTAGCATACTATGTAGGCCTAGCATACTATGTAGGCCTAGCATACCTACCTGCCTACTACGCCTCGGGGTGATAGTAGGCCAGGTATGGTAGGGAACCTCGGGAGCGATAACTCCACCATCACCCTCATGTCCCGTCAATATTTGTTAAATATTTCACGACTGTCGATTTTGACAGTACATTATGTGGAATTAAACAAGTCCATCAGTGAAACCTGTACATGTCATGAACGTACCCAGCTGTACCACGTGCATTTTGCGGTAAGAATCTGTACAGACTTGTGGAACACCCCCAGGCCTCCTTCACCGCGGAACAAGGGCCCGATGAAACGAAAACTGGTGGTTTAGGCAACTGGTAAAAAAGCACTTCTTCACATAACCCGATCACAGTGATTATAAGCATCAAGGGATCTGTATGCTTTTAGAGACACGTGTGTGAATGGGATTGGTGTGTGAATGAGGGATTCTGTGTCCATTTACTCTCCCATAGCATCTGTCCTTCTGGCACACAACGCCACCTATTCGTTTCCCATCGCTAATTGGCCGGCTCTTCTTAGAAATGCCCAACGTCTTTTGACTCCCTAGCAGCCAAGAGCAGTGTTAAAGGCTCTGCGATTCGCTGTGGGTGACCAAGGAATGAGTTTTCGCGTTACCTTGGATATCGCGAAATCACGAATCCGGTGGTCGATCGGATGTGAGAAATGGGTTCCTGAAAAAAAGACCAATGAGCTCACTAGTTTTTTTGTATGCCTGGCGTGTGGCATGACTTGATAGCAACAATCGAGAATTGTGCCAGCTGAAAAGGTAAGACAATTAACTTGATGGTCGTATTTTCCACGTTTTTTCGTCTTTGTTAACAAAATAAACCAGACGATAACCTAGTACAGCTAACTAACATTTGTTAGGAATATATTTGGTGCGTAAATCGTTACGATATGCCAAGTATTTGGCGCAATCTCCGTGGTACCGCATGTACAAAAATCCAAATCAACGCTATTTGACAGAGTTTCCTACCCTCAGCCTACGGCGGACCGGAGTAAGTCGTCTGTGTCCAAGACTGCAAAGATATTAATCTAAATAAGTTACTGCGCGAGAGATTAAACGTCATCAGTCCGTCATATCGCAATGCATTCAAAATGAAACTAAATTCAATATCTCCGAATACGAAGGGGTTCTATGGATATTTTTGCATCCGAGGGTCCTGTTCCTATGTTTTTTTTTCAATAGCCTATGTATCGTAATTGGGTCTGAACCTATAGAACCTAGCGAGAAAATTGAACGTTTTGATGTCGTGTCTTCGGTGCTCGCAAACACGGAAAGCGAACACTCATCGCTACGGCCGCATCATTTTCCCACAATGCCTTACGGTATTATTCATCTTGAGAATTTTCAACGCTGGTTTTCAATTACGCTTTCAGTTTAGAAACAGGATCAACGTACTAGCCGGACCGCCGTACGCGCAGCCGTATAATGATGTGGTTGATACTCCCTAGGGCAGTGAAGATTTGCAAGGTTTCCAGAATTCAACTATGGGCGGTTCTGTGTGTCAGACGACACTAAAATGTGTGGAGGTAGATAACTCATCTTCTTTCGTTATCCCCCACACAGTAGATCTAACTCAAGGATAGGAATGTTCCACAGATTTTTGTGTTCAGTCTGCTCCAAGTACTCTCTGCGATGTTTTTCAAATAAATCTTTAAATATGTCACATTTCGTTGTTCCATCATCACCGATAACTATCTTGAGACAAAAAGTTCGTGAAAACTTCCACCACAGAAAGATGCACTGTTTACTATGCTGGTACAGAGACCGCGAGCTGTGACCCCGAAATGTTTTGCCTGGTTTGGCTGCGCGCGCATCGTATTTACAATTGATGCTGACGTCAGATGTAAACCGGCTCACCGAGTTCATAACACTAGATAGCGAACGCCACTCAAAGCCGTACCCATCTTTTCCAGCAGTGCGTACATATTTCCATAGCGTGGTTACTCAATTTATTCATAATATTCCCTGATTTACATGCGTGGTGTACCACTTTATTCATATATTCACATTTGAATAGAACGATGTACCGTTTCCAGGCCAAACAGTTACGGCGCTGCGCGTACGAGGGCGCGTTCGAATGGATACCGTAATGAATATTTATAATTTTCAAAACACGGTTTCGGTTGCCGCCTATTCTTCAACACGGGCGGACGCTATCTAGTGTTATAAATAGAAATCTGTGACCGTCTACCCTTACTCGGCTGGGGGCCACGTTCGGACCACGGACCTCTATACATGGATCGCGGGTGTCTAAAGTATGGCGTATTTCTTTATAACACCCCTGCCGTCCTCTAAAACAGCCAGACGCGCGAGTGCCTATGCGAGTTATTTAGAACACCCCTGTGTCCTCTAAAACAGCCAGACGCGCGCTTGCGTATGCGTATTTACTTATAACACCCCTGCGTCCTCTAAACATC
>JAMKCH010008011.1:0-40150 GCA_023653785.1 Ophioderma brevispina
TCAGTGGTATTGGCAACGTGAAACCAAATGGCGCTCAAAGTACACAGTTTCACAAGTATTGGCAAGACGTAGGTGATTCTTATTATGTGTTCTGATGAGTTGGTGTGATGAAAATGGAGGAGTTTAGTGCGCTATGGCAGATTATGTCTTTGGTGAATGAATGACCTCTGCTCTAGTATAATTGGGAAGAAAATGTTGCATTGACGTGACAACATGAATCCTGTTATTAAACTGTTTTGATATGATATAGTGTACCATTTGCAAGCGATTTAATGATAATAATGAAATAAATTGCAAATTGAACCTCTGTGGACCGGGATGAAGATCCAGACAAGCTTGCACTGATCAACAGCAGATAATGAGTGAATGTATTTTATTCGTTTCTGTTTTTCATCAAACGTAAAACTATCTAGATCTCATCCCAGTGTCACATTGGATGCATGCTTTGTTAAAATTGATACATTCCATTTTGGTGACTCAGTACCGCATGAATTAGTGACAGGATCTTTTAACGAGAATCGGAGGACCCATCCCACGTAAATGTTTTATCATCATGATCTCTTAGTCCTATCTACAAGGTCGGGTTTTATTCCGTGCATTTCGCGTTTTCTTTATATCAACAAATTTGTCGGATAGTTTTCAGCATTTGCTTCTCACCTCCAACTAGTGGAGCCATACAAGGCATTATCAGAATTGACAACAATCTTGGCATGTTATAATGTAGAAGTAGAATTCTTTGACATACTAATACACAATTTCAATCAATATGTTTTAAATATTCGTTCCTATGCTTGGAAAGGCCATTTAACACCTAAAACACGAGGCACGGCGCACGCTGACATATTCCTTACACACTAAAGAGCAACCGATTCAGCTAATTGTTTGTTTTTTTCTATCTTTTTGGACTTTAAATATGATATAATAACACAGAAGGTTGTAGTTAGATTTGGAACCCCGGACAGATATTATTATGACCATAGCTATCTTACCACTCGACAAGCGAGGATGTGTCGAATTTGCAATTAATAACTTCTAAGGAATGAATCGATCCTGTCATATTGTGATCGGCTCTCAAAATAAGGAATATCACTGCTTGGAGCAATGGTTAAAATCTCATATAATCAAAATCTTAAAACGGGAAACCAAGTTTATCGTTATTCTTGAACATAGTTGATTGTTTTGTGAAAATGGTTACCAATCCGTTGTGTCACCATAACTCCCAATTTTCTTTAAGAACCGAATTGTGCTTGCGGTAGACCATACATGTCCTCGCTGGTTTCCTCCGTGAACTTCGGTTTCCTCCTGCGTCTAACCAGGGCTTCTAAACTCACCCTGGTTGTTCTGGACTTACTTTTTGTGTTTAGCTGAATGCATCTCAGGTTGAGCACTTTTAGCGCTCCCTTGAGCACTTCAGTTGGATATTGTCCGCGAAATTATTATTGCTTATCTCTCATTTCTGGTGTTTTCCAAGTCTCTGCCCACAGGAGATCACTTAAACAATACACTGATTTGAAGATCTGTGGGTGCATTCAAAAAGATAGTGTGGAAATACATCCTCATCTCGAAAAGATTCTCAAAGTTTACTTTAACCAAAGGCTCGCGAATTCGTTCCTTTATTTCGCCTGTTTATTTATTTTCTGAGAGATCTTTTTTGCCCAGATATACACCGTCTACCATTTCTATTGTCTATAGACTGGTAATCCAATTTACCGCCAAGCTTTTATTATCTTCCAAAAAGTCTTAACGATATAGCATGAAACCCTACTATGTATATATCAGAATATCCATTTCCTTCACACATAAAGGGCAAACACGTGTCAAACAACCTCTTGTTTGTACATTTGTTGGCTCAAATTGAAACTTGGTCTATCTTCATGGAATATCTTCAGGGGAAATTTGTGGTTTATTGAGATTGTGATGTTGTTGTGACTATGTGGGTACCTTATGATATGAATAGAACCCATATCGACCATATGCTTTCAATTTGACAACCATTGGGTACTTGTTAGAATGTTATATGAATTGAATTGGGAATAGTTTGGGTTAGATAAAAAGTTAACCCTCGCTTACGGGGAGAGAATTACCATCCCCTAGTGAACCTAGTGCGCTGAAATTCCAGAAGCTTTCGTTAAAAACTTCCAGGTAATCATTATCTCACCCTTTCTGGTTATTTTAGTGAAGGTATCGCCTTCACCGGAGTTAGGTATCCGTCAAAGTCGAAGGTAAAGAGGATGGTGGTTGCCACCAAAGATTTTTATAATATTCTACACATTATGGCTCTAAAAGTCTATGTTTTCCTGTAATAAAAGAAAAACAAAAAACAAAAAAAAACAAAGAACTAGACAATTGTCATCATTTGGTGCTGAAAACCGCTGAAAATCCGACAATTCCTACCCTTTTTTTTAGCGCAAAAATGGATTTTTAGAAATTTTTCTGTGGGAAATGCCAGAGTTTGGCCGGGCCGGCTCACGCGGGACTTTATGAGGTCATTGTGACTCCACACTAGGTATGTTTTGGGATTTATTGGTACTTATTTTCGTATCAATGAAAGAAGAGATCATAGCTATCACTGGTATCAAATCATAAGCACGGGTAAAATGATAACGAATTCTCGATGAGGTAACCACCCGGTGTCTGCCTTTCTAAAACGCATAATCAATTGGAAATCAAATTTTTAAGAAAATGGCATTTTAATTGTTAAATTTTTAATATTCCACCGATTTATTTAAAAATATATCAGCTTGGCTTTTACTCATCTATGAATCTGTTAAAGCCTCAAATATGGTTTTGAAATTAAAGATGGATGTCACTAACATATTCAGGTAAAAAAAAATTCTCGATTTTTTTTACCCCAAAGGTCAATTTTGATGACGTCATCATTTTTCTTCATATGCTCTAACAAAAATATATTTGGAAATAAAACATTCATATTCTTGCTCATGTACAAAACAATACAACCCTAACCCTATCATATACACTATTTAAAACGATGGGTTAAATGGTTGCTGAGTATGTTTGTCATAGAACAATACTAATTTTTTCCATGCCCAAAAAACAAGTAAAATCAGAAGTGAGAAAATCGCCGTTAAACCGTTTGGTTTTGTACATAAGTCAATGGGAAACTATATTTGAAAACGGATATAACATGAAACGAAATAATATTTGCGAATGTGAGGTGAAGACACTAACAATGTTTATCTGGGCTACCGAATATGCAAGAAAACAATAATTGGAAATTTAAACATATTTTTCTCCAAAATTTGATGAGGAGTCATCAAAATGACTTCATCGGGGCATGCATCCAATATTTTTAAAAGTAAACATCATTTTTCTGGTTTCCTAACCCTATAGAATACAACTATGGTCAAGTCGGAGGATCCTTGGGGGGTGGGGGGGATGCACGTAACGGGGGACATCTCACGGGCTAGAGGACGGTTTTTTAAGTAAGGATTTTACCAGATTTTGTTCCAACCTGCTAACTCACGATATGCTTCATTTTAGAATGTCCTATAACACAAACTAAAATTTCCAGAAGCCCTGAGGGAATCGGCTTTTATGTTTTTCAAAACAAATGCAATTATTTTTATATTTGGGGGACAGCCTGTCACAGGGACTCGAAGGAATGTGACAATGGCCAGTTCATTGATTTCTTCTTGACATAGGTCATTTTTCCTCATAGTCAACCAAAACCCAAAATGCAAATATAACCAGTTCCAAAGACATAAAAGCCCCCCCCCCCCGACAAATGTACATTTTTCTGGAAAAAGGTAAGGCTCCTTAACCTGTTATAAATTGTGCACGAAATGTGTCTCATGTATGTGAAAAAATTACACATCAGTTAGGCCTTTGCTAATGAATGACCCTCTGCTCTAGTATGAGGGGAAGAAGAAATGTTGCATTGAAACGTAAACATTGATGTGTTATTAAACTGTTAATGATATAGTGTACCATATTGCAAGGTTTTTGATGATTGGACAAATGGAACCTCTGTGGACCTAGGATGAAGATTCCAGACGAAGCTGGCCAATTGAATCAACAGCAAAGATATAATGAGTGAGGTAATTTTATTGTATGTTTCGTTTCTGTTTTTCCATATCAAAACGTATTAAAATTATCTAGATCTAATCCAATGTGGGGGACAATTTGATGCATGCGATGGTAAATTTGATCATTCCGTTTGTTGACTTCAGTACCGAATTGCAATTTAGTTTCAGTCGGAGGAACCATCCCACTGGTAAAATGTTTTGTATACATCCATGATCTCTTTAGTATAATCTAAAGGACGCGTTTTATTCCGTGCATTCTATGCTTGTGGAACTTGAGGGGCTCGCAGTTTCTTTATATCAGAACAAATTGGTCGGATAGTTTTCAGCATTTGCTTTTCACCTCCAACTAAGTGAGCCATTTACAAGGCTTATCAGGAATTACAACACATCTTGGCATGTTATTAATTTAGAAGTTAGAATTCTTGACATTACTAATTACATCAATTTCAATCAAAGATGTTTTAACATATTTCGTTTTTCCTATATTGGGGAAAAGCCATTTAAAACAACCTAAAACACGAGGCAAGGCGGCACGCTGACTATCCTTACACACTAAAAGAGCACTGAGGCAGCGATTGTTTTGTTTTTCTATCTTTTTGGACTTTTAAATATTTTAAACAGGAAGGTTTAGTTAGATTGGAACCCCGGACAGACCAGATAGTATTATGACCAGAGCATCTTACACAGGATTTACGCATTTGCAATTAATAACTTCTCCGGAATGAATCGAATCCTGTCATATGTGATTGGTCTCAAAAAAAAGGAATAGCCCTTCTTGAGAGCGATGGTCAAAATCTCATATAATCAAAATCTAAAACGGGAAACCAAGATTATCGTATTTCTGACATGGTTGATTGTTTGTGAAAAAGGTACATCTCGTTGGTCACCAATAAATCCCAAGTTTTTAAGAAAAACCAAATTTGTGTGCTGATCCATACATGTCCGCGCTGGTTTTGTTCTAGTGAACTTCGGTGTTCCTCATGCTCTCTCTAAACCGGGGCTTCTAAACTCCCTGGTTGGTCTGGACTTACTTGTTGTGTTTAAGCTGAGAATTCATTCTCAGGTTGTGAAGCAACTTTTAGCGGCCGCCCTCTTGAGCAATTTCAGTGGATATGTCGCGGAAATAATTATTAGCATTATTCTCTAAATTTTGCTGTTTTCCAAGTCGCTGCCCACAGGATATCACTGAAACAATACAACTGATTTGAATATCTGGGTTTTAAGGAGTGTGAGATCCTCATCTCGAAAAAATGATGCAAAAAGTTCTACTTTAACCAAAGGCTCGTGAATTCTTCTCTTTATTTCGACTGTTATTAAATTTTCTAGAGAGATCTGTTTGCACAAGCCCAGAAGATATTACAACCGGTCTACCATTTTCTATTGTATATAGACTGGGTAAATCAATTCAAATTTAACTTCAACTTTTTTTCTCTTACCAAAAAGTCTAAACAATTATAAGCATGAAAACCCTACTATGTATATCAGAATATCCATTTCTTTCAAATAAAGCAAAACACGTGTCAACAAAACCTCTTGTTTGTACATTTGGGTCCCACATTGAAACTTGGTTATATCTTGCATGGGAAATATCGGGTTAAAGTTTATGGTTTCTTGGGAATTGTGAGTCGTTGGACGTCTGATGGTACCTTTATGATATGAAGAACCCATTATAGCATGAATTTCCATTTGACCACCATTGGGTAACTGTTAGAATGTTATATAGAATTGGGGGGAAACAACCCGAGGATATGTTGGTTAGATAAAAGTTAACCTTCGTCTTACGGGGGAGGGAGAATTACCATCCCCTAGTGAACCTAGTGCGCTGCTGATGTGAATGAAATGCCGAAGATTTCGTTTTTTAAATAAAAGATTCTAGGCGTAATCATTCCCTCGTCCTTTTGTATTTAGCGAAAGCAATGCGAAGAGGTGGCACATTCACCGGAGTTAGGGTATGGCCGTCAAAGTCGCGAAGGGAAAGAGGGAAGTGGTTGCTAACCAAAGATTTTTATAAACTTATTATGCACATTATGGCTCTCAAAGCTATGTTTTCTGTAAGACTAGTCAAATTGCATCCATTTGGTGCTGAAAACCGCATAAAAACCGACATTCCTACCTCTTTTTAGCGCAAAAATGGAATTTAGAAAATTTCTGTGGAAATGCCAATTTGGGCCGGCTCCACGGACTTTTGACGTCATGTGAAGCCCACACGCGTTATGTTTGGTACTGATTGGTATTATTTTCGTTTCAATGGAAAGAAGAGGACGATCGCTATTCAATGGTATCAAAATATAAGCATTCGGCGTGTATATTAACCGAATTCTCGAGGGGGTAGACCACCTGGTCCTGCCCTTCTATAGGCCTCAATGTTAAAAATAATCAGTTGGCTTATACTCATCTAGAAGTGGGTTAAAGGACTCAAATATGGTTTGAAATTTAAAGATGGTAATGTCAGCTAACATATTCAGGGGTTAAAAAAAAAATATTTCGAATTTTTTCACCCCCAAAGGTTTCAATTTTGATGACCTAGCGGTAAATCCCGGGGGGGGGATGGGGGGATATATCCCCCCCAATTTTGGTGATGCGGGGGATGGTCAATACGATCATCCCCCCCAATGTGGATGCCCGTTCCCTCCGTTTTTCATGTGTTTTTGAACCAAAAATAACCTTCATTTATTGTACTAATAGTTTTTTAAAAATGGCAAATTTTCGTTTAAATTACAAGTCATTTTTAACGAATTTAGCTTCTAAATGGCCAAAATTTTTCCGCTTTCGCGCCCGCAATGTGCTTAGGAAAGTATCTTTTTCAGCAAAACCCCGTTTCATTCATAAAATATTTTCAGCAACCCCATCCCCCCAATGTCAAAAGAAATTTACGCCACTGTTGATGACGTATCAGTTTTCGTCCATATGCTCTAATAAAAATATTGTGGAAATATAAAAACATTCATATTCATTGCTCAGACATCCTTAATGCATATACAAGAAGTTAAAAAAGTGGGTTAAATGGTTGCAGGTATGTTTGTCAGAGAAAAAATAGCTACTTTTTTCATTGCCCAAAAAAACAAGTAAAATCGGAAATTGAGAAAATCGCAGTTAAACTTTCTGTTTTGTACATAAGTCAAGAGGGAAAATATTTAAACCTGATATAAAATGAACGAAAGAATTATTTGCGGAATTGAGGTGAAGACAAATAACAAATATGTTAATCTGGGCTATCCGAATATGCAAGAAAACAATAATTGAAAATTTACATATTTTTCTCCAAAATTTGAATGACGTCATAAAATGACGTCATCGGGGCTATTGCAGGGACATTTTTTTAAAAAAGGTACATCATTTTTCTGGTTTGATAGACCATATAGAATACAACCATGGCCAACCAAGTCGGAGGGATCATGGGGGATGCACGGTTAAAGGGGGAAAGCTCACGGCTCTCTAAATCAAAACCCAAAATTTGGTATGTTACAAAATCTGTTTCATTTACAATCTTACAACAGTAACAATTGCAAATACGGGACCACTCCGAATTTGTACTCTTCTTTTGACCGAAGCAGATATTTTGTTCTAAATAAAGCATTGAAATGAAAAATAAACGGATAATAATATAAAAGCTTTATTTAGTTAGCTTTAAGAGCTACCAAACCAAAGACCAATGCGTACTTTAGATATTTACAAAATGACGGTGTTACGAGTGTTAACATTTTTTTTGGACAGCCTGTATATTATTCCCCTAATTGCTTCTAATTTTATCATTGTTCAAATGCAGAACATTGGGACCGCAATGCTTTTAGTCTTTCTAGCAGTGTCATCTCTATTTATCAAACTGTTTTCCCCGGGAAATCCTGTAGCACTGCTTTATATAAAACCCGATGTGAGCTATTTCTTTATTTGATTTATTGTTTTATGGTTGGCACCAGGAGATGGAGAGCGATTAACCTCCTTTGTGAAGCTGGTCCCATGATTAAGTAGCAGGGAATGTTTATCAAGAAGAAGGGCATTCGGATGGCGGGCCAGTGAAGGAATTAAAATATCTTGGTGGCAGTCAGTGTTGGATTTTGTATCTTAAACTGCGAGGTCCTTGATATCGTCTGACCGCCGGAGCCGGGGGTGTATACTCTGGAGAGTTTTAGGACTAATCAAGTTGTCCAAAAGTTGTTCAGGAGCCTCCTTGATTAGAACTGCTCTTCTGGCGTTTCAGTGGGTAACATTGAGATATTGATACTCCTCTGTCAATCCAATTAAGGACGCTTAGCTCGATTATGGACAGTATCAAGCTGATGCTAAGGGGAGGTAGTGTTGCACTTAGCCATACTGTACTTAGCGTACCTCCATCTTGAACATATAAGGCACTACTAAATTATAACTCTCTCTTCAAGGTGTCCCAGCCGCTGACCATTTTTCTGTGCCCTTTTTTTCCTACAAACTGTATTCCAGGACAGGTCATTGCCGAGAGTAAGACTCAACAATGTCTACACAAAAATCTGTCTCATCTCAAAGGCTGTCCAAAGAAATTGAATAGGGGCATGGTTCCCCCCAAATCCTTGCGTTTGAAAATGAGTGGTTTATAGTTTTGCACTTCGCCGCACCAAAAACAAAACATTACATTCCAAACTTTGCAAGGTCTTGATTGTGAGGGTATGTACAGCTGCACTCCTCTCTTCCTGGTTTGTGAAATATATGATTGTGTGTTAGGTTTTGATTGAAAGTGTCACGATGAAAATTATACACAAGAAGAGGACCTAGTATTGAACCTTGTGGACTCCAGCATTGATTCAGCTTTACTCACGATGGGACTCCTTATTCAGGCAACCCTCAATGACCGACCATTTTAGTAGGTGTCCTTGTATCCTTTCAAAAAGAGTGAATCAGAAAAGACTAGGGCAGTATTTGGCTTAGGAAGGAACCTGATGTGTCAAGCACGGTCAAAGCTCTCTGCTGATGTCAAGACCGACGATGCGCAACTTCTCTCTGCTAATGAGTTTGTAAGGCGCTGAAACAAATGAACTTAGGGCATCTGAGGTGGGTGTCCAGATCTAAAACCAAACTGCTGCTTGAAATGTGGCTTATTAAGGTCCAGATGTTTCCACATCTTCTCAATATGACCAGCTGATGTGTTGTTCATGATGATTAGTAGATGACGTAGATTTGAGTTGATTATCTATGAAGCCATGCTTTTAATCGATTCTCATGAACTATTTAAAATAAATTGTATCGAGCACAATCCGGACCGCTTAACAAACTTGTTTTCATGCAATCTAAGAGGATACGATTGCAAACAATACCCATGTGGAATGTCTATAGACCAGTTAAATACTAACGTCACTTTCTTGTGTTGCCTGCGAATCCATCCTGCGAATCGTATGGCCCATAGTATTAAAACTCTAACAGATTACAATTGCCCATTTGTAACAGTTCAGGCCACCGACCTTTTTAATATAAATGTGCACTAAAAATGTTTAACAAACATTGCTGTTCTTAACTGGTCTATTGGGTTGTTTTGAGGCTGACTGGCTTACTGGCTTCGTGTCCTTTGTTTGAGCTGCCACCTGGAAACAAAAAACAAAAGCAGTAGGGGGGCAAAGAAAATGAAACATTTATTTCAAATGATCTCAATTGCATCCAGAGGGTTAAGCCTTTTATAAATGCTGGCGATACCCTTTTGTTTCGTGATCAAAGATTACCTGATATTGTTCATATCTCAATAAATTTAGACGCCTTTACCAGTGGTCTTAAAATAATGCATTTTAGCAAAAATTCTCGGAAATGTTAGGGTTAGGTGCCAAACTCGTAGTGTAATGAACCAATTACAATAATTTATTGCTAAAATATTTCTGAAGCTGCGAGGTCTTCCCCTTTAGGGCTTTCAGCTTACATTTTGCATCTGATGTGGAATGAACAAGTTGCAACTGTACAAAATGCCAAGAACACTTTGGGTTTTATTAGAACGGGCGTGCGGCGTCAAAGCCACACTTCCTCTTGATTGTATTGCTCTCAAAAACTTTGGTCACCTTTTGTAAGAATTTAATCTAGATTTGTGAAAAGAGTTACCATATTTTGTACATTTAATGTTATGTGGCAGTGTACTTTCAATCGGTTTTTTTTTTTTGATTTTGTTTTACATTTTATATTTATAAAATGATTGCGGTGTAAGTGCAGTTATGTATGCTTTGTTAGGTTGTCTTGATGTCGGGTTGGAGAAATCACACCCTTTGTTACTTTGCGGCTCCTGGTTTCTTCTGGCTTGCCGTATGTATTAAATGTCGGTTTTTATTTTAGCATTGTGAGGTTTCTTTGCTTTGATTCAAACGTTAACCATTCTTGTGTAAAGGCATGTTTAAATATAAATTCGACAGCAATCTAACGATACACAGAGATTTTGGTGGGATTTTTTAACACTAAATGTGCACTGTAAATATTGTGCCTTGGTTTTAGACTCTAACCCTTAAAGTTCACTGGAGATTGGCGCCCTTCAAGTAGACGCGAACATAAAATGCCGTCTGGAGATTCTGTGTATTGTATAGACACTAACCTAAAGGTGCACTGATACGGCTTCGTTTAGACAATAATTCAAAAAGTCCCAATGTGATTATTGTGGCTTACTTAGACATGGGAAGAAAGAGATAAGAAGGAACCACCAAAGAACACTTGACGTTTGAAACGACTATCTGCGGCCCCATAATTGCAATTGTTATTCATATTCTCTCAATTGGCTCTTCAGAGGAGAATTCCTGGTTGAGAAAATTTTCGTTCGTAGTTGTTTTCTTCATTGCGAAAGTAGAAGAGTAAATACTTCAAAACAGATGGCCGCATCCATGGAAACTGTCAACACGCCGGGGGTTCTTCGACTTGCTCGGGAACCCATGCTCGTTCGAAACAAAAAATGTAATTAATGCATACCGTGAAAAAAATAGTGGTTACTATATTAAATCAAACATTTAATTGCATACAAAGTAAAGATGTTTATATACATTATAGAGTGAATTTCAAAAGAGGAGGATAAATCTGGGATAATAATAGTGGAAAATCATTTTAAAAAAAGCACAGTAAGGATGTCAGATTTACTGCTGTACCGTTAGGGGTATATTTCCACTGAAAAACTAGGAATTTAAATTTCACCCCAAAGCTGGCCAATTAGGGGACCGGGTAATTTTGAACTGAAATTGGTGTTCCGTGAGGTCACTGTCAGAACCCCCTGGAACGAGCAATGGGGTGCCCAACGAAAATCCAAGACGGCTCCCCGGGTCCAACTTTAAAATTCAGTCAAACTCTCGTCCTTTATTTTACATGGGCAGTATGGGGCATTAAAGCTGGAACGCATAACGACGTACATTAACTCTTATATAACGAAAACAACAACAAATACACACCGGAGACCACAGGAACATGTTGTACTATGCAAAATACTTGTACACCTTTACGTGTTCGGACATACAGTAGAGTTTTCACAAAATGTTCTGCAGTCTGAATGATTGCTAGCCTCTCGTTCGATGCGGCAGCGGGATTATTGATCAAAGGTGTGGTTTTGAATTCCCTTCCTTTGTGCGGGTGAATGGATAAACAGATTTAAAATCGGATGCGTTCATTTTCTTATCCCTTTCTTCCAGGCTTTAGACAGGAACCCCCTAAAAGGGTTGCAGTGCACTGTGAATGTACCTCTACTGTAAGAATTGTGCCCTTTTATACTATTAAATATACACTTCTGAAGAATTTGTCCAGGTTTAAACACTAACTTAACGCCGCAGGGAGATTTTGGTGTATTTTAGACACTAACCTAAAAGGTGCACTGATACGGCTTAGTTTAGACAATAATCAAAAGGCCCAATGTGATATTGTGGCTTACTTTTAATAGACATGGAAGAAAGAGATAAGAAGGAACCACAATGACCCACTTGACGTTTGAACGATCCATCTGCCGCCCCATAATTGCAATTGTTATTCATATTCTCTCAAGTGGCTCTTCCGAGGATAATCCTGGTTCGAGAAAATTTTCAGTTCGTAGTTGTTTCTTCATTGCGAAGTAAATACTCAAACATATGGCCGCATCCATGGAAACTGATCAACACGCCCGGGGGTTCTTCGACTTTGGTCGGGAACCCATGCTCGTTCCGAAAAAAATGTAAATAATGCATTACAGTGAAAAAATAGTTGTTACAATATTAATCAAAAATAATTTGCATACAAGTAAAGATGTTTATAATACATTATAAGTGTAATTTCAAAAGAGAGTATATAACTGGGATAATACTAGTGGAAAATATATTTAAAAAAGCACAGTAAGGATGTCATATTACTGCTGTACCGTTAGGTGTATATTTTCACTGAAAACTAGTATAATTTCACCAAAGCTGGTCCAATTAGGGGCCGGGTATATTTTAACTGAAAATTGGTCCCGTTAGAGGTCACTTTCAGAACCCCTGGAACGAGCATGGGTGCCCAACGAAAATCCAAGACGGCTCCCCGGGTCCAACTTTAAAATTTAGTCAAACTCTCATCCTTTATGTTTCACACTGGGCAGTCTTGGGCAGTAAAGCTGAACGCATAACGATGTACATTAACTTCTTATATAACGAAAACAACAACAAATACACACCGGAGACCACCGGAACATGTTGTAATATGCAAAATACTTTTACACTTTTACGTGTTCGGACATACATGTAGAGTTTTCAAAATGTTCTGCAGTAATGATTGCTTGCCTATCGTCGATTGCGGCAGAGGGATTATGATCAAAGGGTGGTTTTTGAATCCCTTCCTTTTGTGCGGGTGAATGGATAAACAGATTAAAATCGGATTGTGGTTTCTTCTTATCCCTTTCTTCCATGCTTTAGACACTAACCTAAAAGGTGCAGTGCACTGTGAATGTACTCTACTGTAAGAATTGTGCCTATTTTATACTAAATTAAATATACACTCTGAGAATTTGTCCAGGTTTAAACACTAACTTAGGTGCACTGTGAGATTTTGGCATGTCTTTGGACACTACAACTACACTGATCCTCAGCATCTCTAATATAGTTCACTTAATCGAAGGTCAAATTCGGTATAACTGAAAAACTGGTATATCCTTACGTCCCTATAGGAAAATGACGAGTAACCTGACGATAACCGCGCAAACAAGGGAGGTAGCGGGATTTGTGTTGTTAGATCTAGGGGTGTTTTGAAAAGTGGCAAAATGGGATTTAAGGATTTAAGGGATATAACATATTACCGCCATAAATATTTATTTGGGCTGAGTTCGTTTTCTTTTGGAAGAGATATGTAAAAACATATTTTGCTTAATAACTAACACTACTTCCTGTTTGTTTTATTACACCGAAATGACTTATAAGCTGGCGTATCTTATAATCCGGCGTACTACTCATATCAATTGACAAATCCATTTAAAAAATTGGCATTTTAGGTGACAGTATTGTATTGCACATATCCAACAATGGACCTTTCAATTTTTTGAAGCCGACCGAAAGCTATAACGTGAGTCACTATACAGTAATCGAGGATGTTATTTGAGATACGGTCTTGATGACGTCAGAATTTTTCACACGTAGATGGCAAGTTAATACTTTGCAATCAGTCTTTGCAATCTAAGTTAGCTAAGGCTTTGTAAAGATGAATATAATTTAAACGGTGCTGTAATGTATGGACCTTATTAAACTAATGCAAGTTCAGGATTATTCATGCAAGATTAGATGCGCTTTGAGTAGGATAATAAATAATTCCAATAGTTGACAAACATTTCAAAATAAATAGTCAGCACGCCTTTCATTAACAAACATATTTTTATTCATACAATTGAAGAAGATAGAACAGTATACTGCATATCAAACATGAATAAAACATAAAAAGTCATAAATTTGACGGCTTACTCATTTAAATATCATAAAAATCTAGTGGGAATTGAACACAGAATTATTGATGAGCAGAATATTATTACCAACCATTATGGTAACACGAAAACGCTTAATTGCGTGGGTGTTCATAAGTACTATTCATAATTTATGTCGGGTCATTAAACTCCATCTAGATATACACCTAGGGAATTGTTTTGTATGTAATCAAAAGTTTACTCGTGTCTAAGATGATACTTTAAACCATTTTATCTTGATGATTCAAATTTCCGAGTGGCCCAAATTGATCATTGAACACTTATACATGTAGTTACCTTACGTCACCATTCGTATTATCGTTAATCATTAACAGTATTGCACATTTGGTACAGTATTTTCTTTAATTACAATGACTTATGTAGTAATAAGACAACAATGGCATGCTGTTTTAGACAGTGATAATGCTTTGTTTTGGTTCCTCAACCAATGTACTAGAATAGGGTTAGTAATAGTTATTAAATGGTCTATTAAAATGCCATATTGGGATATATATCTATAAGTATGTCAAATTTCACTACAAATTAATTGAAATTCAACAACATATTATAATAGAATGTGGGGCAATATCAATGTAGTATTTACACTAAAATTGCTTGTTTTACAAAACGTCATATTTCTTCACATTTTATATACAATATTTACATAATGAAACAGTTAAATATTGCAACGTGACATTAGCACTGTCATGTATTGTTAAAAAGATAGTTGCATGGTATGAGTATCACTCAAATAAGTGACTTAAAAAATCAAAATAACGCAATCCTGTAGTTGTCTAAACTATAGAGTACATTGTAGATTTATGACTGAATACGCTTAAAAATTAATTCCACTTAATGACTTTAGGTACGCCTAATTCCTCATCAATTAATCATCGAGTCAAATTAGATAATAATTACCATAATAGTTATTTTGAAAAAAAAACGGCACGAGACGAATTTGGCTATAAAGCAATTTAGCAATGGAATCCAAAGTTTACATATGTTGCATACCAAAATAAAGAAAACAATGAAGAAAAACATTGATGCAGGTTTCAGTCAACAAAGTGAAAGAATTAAGTGATTAATAGTGCAAAACAAAAGCCACCCAATGGTATGCCCCCCAAAAAAGCTTTTGAAATTTTTTTGGTAATCATTTACTAAATAAAATACTTATAAACCTAAATATGTGCAATTAAGTATATGATTCCATTGTTAAATCCCTTTAAGGTGTCACACAGCCAGAATGTAGGCCTATTGCTTGTCTCTCATAATGACTGAAATGTAGTCTGAAAACTGGTTTGTTTTTAGTAACCTGACTTTGCACGATTTTTAGTATCAACATGACCATAAAAGGTCTTAGATATATGCCTTTAAGAGTCGTTTTATAGAAACAATTACAGCAATGACCATTTTTAATTGTTTTGTTGTATTATTAATAGCAGTATGTCATAATGAATTTCTCGACATATGCTACAGTACAAAAATAAAATAATAATAATAATATTGTTATTGACCGTTAGTTTTCAAAGAACTCAGAATTAGGCGTACTCAAAACCTTATTGACCAGAATTTCAAAGTTTAGGGAAATGTAAATATGAATCTACCCTAAAGACAAGGAATATGGCTTTGTAAGCCGCTATATGGAACATCGACCATGATGCCTGTAACTAGGAAAGTGACTGGTAGAGAAGAGAAAAACTCGATTTTTTTCTGGTGCGCACGCGTGAAACCATTGAACAGGTTTCGATGCATTGGTTTTCAGTGCATCATCGATCACCTGTTAAAAAAAATAAACAAATAAATGCTAAAGAGTGGCACTGATATAAACCACATTCCTGTACATAGGCAGGACTTCAATAAACTTTATCACATATATTTTGTGTGGTATAGCACACTTGCAAGCATCGGATTTGTGCTATGGTTAAATTTCATATTTGATTTTTACTATTGTACTTTGCAGCAAGAATAGTATCAGTTAAAATCATATATGCTCGCCTCCTGTGCGAATGAATTAATCTTTTCCAAAAATACTAACGCTGAAAAACTTCAAAATTTAATGTTTCATGAGAGTGCTCACACACAGACACACAAAAATATTATATAATTAGGAGCATTGAAGTTCTGCCTCTTGTATTCGTTGATGTAGTGCACGTTAGTATCCATTGGTTACTGGCTCACGCCTTGGCTCATGCAACTGTTCCGAATTATGATTTGCCATAGGATTTGTGTTGTGATCAATGTGATCAGTGGCTCGAACCAAAGTTAGCGTGAGCCAGTTGACTTGGTAACGGTCTTATTCTAACGTGCTCTACATCAGCGAATAGACCAGTTAACATCCTATGTCACTTCTTTTGTTGCCTGCGAATCCATTCCTGCGAATCGTTATGGCCCATACAGACTGTCCAATAAAAACTATACATCAAACTAAAAATTATAAAAATATGATGTTAGACAAGATCCTAAGCTAAATCCTCGCTTTTATTCCATCCAATTTAATGGACCCGAAGCGGAGATATTGTCAGTTGAATACAAAGAATAAAATACCACTTGGGCCAGTTTCACCTAAAGGTTCAAGCAACTAAAGGTATAAGGCGTGTAGCATCATTGTGGGATTAAACCCTTTTCAAACAAAAGAATATTGTACAGATTAGAGTGAATGTATTATCATGCATTGAACTAATCAATTTATTATTTTTCAGTGAAAGCACCAGAAATTATTATGTTGTGGGTGAAATGAGGGACTCACTCTCAGGGGGACAATTATCAGGAAATTCATGGAAATTTAGGGAATTTTTGACTGCTGAAACTAATTTAACAGTCTACAAGTCTGTTGAGGGACAAATGTGTGGACAACGCTCTAATGTGGAGGGACAATTTACCCTTCCCCTGTTCCCCACCGCCTCCAGGATGCCAGGGAGGAATATGATGAAGAAAGCAGTGTTCAGCAAAGAGCAATAAAGGAAAGGACGGTTGGTGTTCAAAGGTCTCAGTTTACTTTCAACAAGGGTGTTTTGTGGTTCTACCTTCTGCTGAAACCTGGAGTAAATCTGAGACAACAAGACTGTTTGGAATTGAATTTCCCCAATGCTACAATGTTAAAAATTGCGATATTATAAAGTTATAAATTATGTTATATCACAAGAAGCAGCACTTTATACCTACTTTTTATTTTAATTTTCAATAGAGAATGTCTTCAAGGCGATTTTCAATGGCAACTCTGATGATATCAGGATAGCCGAAACTGGCCCAACAGGTTTTTCAACTGTCTCAGATAATTTGCCATAACTCCTGAACCAGACCCCCAAATTACACCAACTAAAAATCTCATGAAAGCTGGAACACTCCTAAAAAAGAATCAGTAAAACTCCAGTTGAGATGAACCTTAATTTTTGGCCAAAAAAAAATAATATGTGATTGTATATTTTTTTTGGGGGGGACAGTCTGTAGTATTAAAACTCTAACAGATACAATTGCCCAGTGTGTAACAGTGAGGCCGACCTATTTCAATACCAGGCCCTAACATGTTTACAAACATTGCTGTTAACTGGTCTATATAGAATGTGATTTAATACCATTGCTACACCTAGATTTCTTATTAGGCGATCATAGACGCCCTCAACACAAATACATCGAAACCCTTTTAAGTAAACCCTGTATCCAGTGAGATGGATGATTTGCATGACATTGAGCATGCGCAAAAGAACAAAATAGTAGGCATCTTAATCTCGTTACAGTAGAGTTCATATTCAAATGCCATATTGAAATTTACTGGACCATGATAAGACACTTTATTACGGCATGTGAAATCATTGCCTCAAATATGATAGTCAATATGGTTTTATACATGTATGCACTCCACAAAAACAAACAAAGAAACAACAATGAGAGTATTTCATGGGTTTACATATATTGGATTCTGAGTGGAATTTTATATTACCAGCAAAAATGTTAAAGAAAGATACCTGTAGGCTACGTTTCCTAAACTTGTCAATGTCATTGACAATTAAAGGCTGACTCAGAGCTTTCCCGAGGATGTCGACCTCAAATTGTGTTGTCTTGTTTGGCCAAGACATAGCGCGATTGTCCACATACCGTAGAAGGCGGGTGCAGGGATGAGGAAGCAGGTGGCCACCCCAGAGAGCTTTGACCGGGAAGAAAAAGCTTGGAAATCATGCTAAATCTTCCTGCTCACTGGAAATTTTCACCTCCAACTAGGAAAATATGCCTCAAAACCACCTTCAATCGGGAAAATCTGCCTCAAAATCGGGAAATTGCCCCTCTGACAAGTGACCCCTGTTAGGCCCCTGCTGCGCATATGCAGTACTCTAGTTAAAAATATCATGCTAAAAACTAAACGACATTTGGGCAGTAATTTTGAGGCAATTTACTCCGCGCTCATCAATTTTACATCGATTTGCTACTAGCTGTAGCGACTATAGATTTGTAGCAACTACAAATTTTCCTGGTCATATATTGATGGTTATTTGTTGATTTTAGCTTGTACTTTGGTGTAATATTTAGAGAATAAAGGCATTGTTTTTAGCCTCTGCCGTGTGTCTATCGTGTCATATCACACGGAAGGCGGCATTATTTTGAGAGAACGTGTGGTCCAGTGGAAAAGCGCAGGACTCGTGATCATTATACCGTTAAAATCGTGAGTTTATGTGAGTAGCATGTTTTGTGACATAATTCAAAAGCATTCAGAACGGGATTCAGACATTGTACTTCAGGCTTGTAGTTATATTGATCTGACAATTGAAAGGTAGCTTAGCCGGGATTAGCATTATACAATAGGCTATAGCAATGGTCTGTCAGCTGATGACTGCATGCTTCTCAAGTTTGATCAAATGCTGGCAGTAATGTCAGCGCCCTTGGCTGAGAAGTGAAGCTTAGAAGGAAAATAATATTAGTTACTTTTCCCTTTTTTTTGCAAACACCCAAATTGTTTTCAAATTTGTGGAAATTATTTTAGTAAGGGTCCATTTCATTATGTCTGAATATTTTTTCATGTCATTGTGTCCCTTTAAATAAATTAGTGAAAATTATGTGGCGTTATTGATTACACACTGTTGTCTCTTATAGTCCAGTAAATTGAAATCGGGCATCGTGCACAAACGCTATAAGATTCGCCTCAATAAAGTTTGGTGAATTGGATAGTTGGGTGATCTTGTTGGGATAATCTCCCTGCTTTATTATAATCCTATCATACCAAAACTAGGGTATTTTTCTATATATTCTACAAGCTTACATCCCAAACTTTACCTGAGTTTATTTTCTTTCTTAATTGTGTGCATAAATTATTATTTCCCCTTCGAGGGCTTTCTGTTCTTACCTAACTATATACCAGACATATAGTTAATTAACCAACTAGAAAATTTCTAATAAACATTGAAAGTCGTGCCTTCTTTAAAAAATAATAAACCTCATAATAAACTTATTGCAATAGAAAGGTTGGAGTCCATAGATACATTGGTTGACTTTTCTTAGATGCAATTGGCTATTTCAGAAATTCACACACAAAACCAAGTTCTGAATGAAACAGAGATGCACAAGTTCAAAGTTCAAATTTCCAATCAAATCAAACCAACGAAATCAGTAAAATTACTCTTACAAGCGCCCATGATATAGTATCTTATACGATGTAGTTTCAATTAGATCTGCCTTTTTAACGCAGACCTGTACGAAGCAATGCAGGTGTACCCTTAAAACAAGCAAAAAAATGACTAATTTCACACTTAACTGCATAAGGGGTTTGCACTTCCGTTAGTGCATAAGGGGCGGGGGTGGGGGGCTCCTAGGTACCCATTCATTATATAACCACTTTCCCGAAGGAATTTTTAGATGAAATCCTCCACATGTTAGAAGGATTCAAAGACATCAACAATTAAGAAATAAAAACTGAAAAAAATTGTTCAATAAGAAAACTAGGGACAAAACATTGATTTTAATTTTGCGTCAAAATGTGCGAAAAAGACACTAATTCGTTTCTGCATTTTCTACGGCACTGCTGATTCACCTAGACTTTTGCTGATTGCTTTAATTGGTGAAGAATGAACTATATTTAACATATTAAGCACAATTAGAATAGGTGTATGCATTATGAAAATCAGAATCACAGTAACTCTATTAAGATTTTTAATTGTTGTCATGGGCACTTCCGTTAGTGCATAAGGGGGGGGGGCTCCTAGGTACCCATGCTAATTAACGCAAAAACGACGCGATGGATTTGAATTTTTTGCACCAATGCAAGCGCAACTAAAAGTTAGACAAATACAAAAAATATAAACCAAATATATTACAGCGTTAAAAAAACGCCGGCCGAAAAACAAAAAATGGGTACCTAGGAACCCCCCCTTATGCAGTTAAGTGTTAAAGCCCACATAAACACAGTTGAAACATGTTCACTAAGAGCTTTAGTTTCAACACCTTCAACATTCCCGAGCCATTGGTGGCGCCAGGGTGTTGGCCGCCCCCCCCCCGTTTCAGGAAAAAACAGGGGTTTTAGGCAATACATTACGTAAACATTAGGATTTTTACCTATAGAAGTTAATCGTGTATGTCTCGCCCCTCCTATGATTTTCCATTGGCACCAAGCAACTGGGTATATCCATATCGTCGGGTGTATTACATGGTGGCGGATGTTGAATTTTTATCATTTTTACGAAATTCAGGGGAATGGTACTAAATATCAAAGTCTTCAAATATGCCAAGTGTCGAAGTTTGCAAGTACTCAATTAATTAATAATCTTAATTAGAAATTTGGTAATTTTGAAGTATGTTGCATAACAGATACTTTGGTGTATTACATAGTGGCGGATGTTGAATCCTCTGTCATAAAAGTATATACTTGATTTCCCATCAGGGCTTTTTAAATACATTTAAATAAATGTTCTCGTCCTATATTTATCACTGACACAAGGAAAATTATGTAATTAATTTATAAATACTGCTAATACTAGACATTTATATTATATTTACAGTTCAAAGCGGTGAATCTCGGCAATCCACTCAACATCCGTCATTATGTCATAAACCAACTTGATAAAATTCGCGATGACGGACGTTGGTTTGACTGATGTTCGAAAAACACCGATTGTTGTATTCCATAATGACGGATGCTGAATAACGCTTTAGTATAGGGAAAATTCAACATCCGTCACTATGTCATGAACCTAATCGCCAATTTGCGTAAATTTTAGTGTGACGGATAAGATGAATAACTTTTCCTTCCAATGTATTACATTTTATCAGGCAAGAATTCATGAATATTAGCTAAAAAAGTGTAAGTTGTTCATTTTGTTTCATAATCGGATTTGATTGTTTGAATCGTATATGGGGATGTTTACCGACACTTTAGAGTTCGCGATTTTTCAAATGCGATTTTCTCGAAAAAAATCGTATTTTGTTTAACATCCGTAATTATGTAATACACCCGACGATATGAGCTTTTATAAGCCAAGACCTGTTAAATTCCGTTGTAGGCTACTTCGTCCGGACAGAAGGAATGGTGTCATCACTTTCTCGAAGCTATTTCGCGTGCGTACCGTGCACACGTACGCTCGTGATTACGGCTGCGACTTACCGTGATGCGCACGTGGTGAAAGCTTTGACACCACTCCTTACTTCTGGCCGTACAACTATGTCCACATAATACATCCTGGCCGAGGGCTCGAGTGTGCAGCCTACCCAATTGCTTACATGTGGACGTGTTCCTAACAAAATGGAAAAAGATTTGGCATCTGAATTTTCTTACAATTCCTCGTTTACTACCTTGACATGTGTCAAAGATTAGGTTCACATAATAAATGTAAACTTTTAAGCTTTTCTTTTAAAATTGACCAACATATTTCTTAACCAATTGTTTAGAGTGTTTCATTTATAAATAGAGAACATTTTAATATCCATATATGGATAAATCAATAGATTGATATTCATAGATAAATTTCAACCCCCTGAGCACTTCCTGTCGATTTATATGCCTCTAAGCATTATTGTGATTGGTTACAAAGGGAGTTATATAACATTTTGATCCAATCAATGATATGGTAATATTACTGATGGTAGGGCTAAAAGGAATCAAGCCAAACAGTCCTAGAAACTTGATTTTTGATTGGTTACTTAGAGGCTTATATCATGTAATAAGGTCTCCCAAAAATCTGTCGACCTAAAATTAACAGTGAATACATGTTGTAATGTCCATGTGTTTGCCTTCAACTGGTGTTATTATCAAGAAAAATGATTGAATATTTCTCTTGATACAATCTCTTTTGTAAAGGCATGTCGAGAACCAGTTTTATCGATATAGGGGGAAAGTCATACGTATAACGATAATGCTCGCCAGGATTGGAAAACACAGGAACACATGTTTTAAATGCAAAGAGTCATGATTTCAATTCACACCCAATGTCTAGTCTAAAGTCTATCTTCTAATATGTTAAAATATCGACTAGATGGATTTCAATCTTGACTCCAGTATTTAAGCATTGTTCAATCCTCAGACTCAGTTCTCATTATCCTGGACCTTTCTGATGAGCACCATCGAATGTAAGAATGACCTACTTTCACCCAAATCGGTAAAACTGGTTCTCGACACCCCTTTAAAGAATGGTCTCTATCAAAAGAAATATTCAATAATTGTTCTTGATACTTACACCAGATAATACAGGGTGAGTCAAAAAAAAACTTGACCCGGATTGTTTCCGCCATTTTGACATATACCTAACATGTGGTGTCATCGAAAAGCGAATTTCATTATCTTTAATTTGCTGCAAAGATAATTCCAATCGGATAAGTATAGGCCGAGCTACAGTCTTTTATATCAAGTAGTCAGCTTTTACCCCTATGCCATTTGAATACACGGTGGCCAACTAAGCTAATGACTCCCCAAAATGATTATAAGGGTATTGTCTATGTTTATGTGAAATAAAGTGGTATCTTAAAGGTGTAAAAGTTAGTGATAATGGTAAGTTCTATTTGAAACACTTCTTTCAAGATGTGGCATATTTTGGTCTACAAATATAGACAATACTTTAAACCTCAAAAGGTTGTCACCGATGTCTGCTCCTTCATATGGTATGATTCATTCAACTCCTCCAGAAACTGATACATCTATCAAATTAATTTATTTTTCAAATGATTTTCATGAGTGATGAGGACGTAGAAGTGTTAAGAGCGCATCGATGTTAACTTGCGACTGAATTCTGTGGAGTAAGTTAGTGTTGCATTTATTCTGTAGTCAATAAATAGCCCGATTTTCTTCTGGACACTGATTTGCTTTGCTGAACGCCGTTCATTTTAATGCGAATCCGTGGACATAGCGCAAAACAGACTACTTGATTCAAACGACTGTATCTCGGTCTATACCTAACCGATGTGAAAGATCTTTGCAGCAAATTAAAGCTAATGAACTAAGCATTCAGATGATACCACACATTTTAGATATATGTTACTTAAACATTAAAATGGCGGACACAATCATGGGTTAATTTTTTTTACTCACCCTGTAATTGTGAAAGTGAGCAGTTGACGTAATGAGCATTAACTCACAATAAGGGGTCCAAGCTGTAAAAACGCTGTTAAAACTTTTAATGAACTGGTGTTGTTAAAATACTAAGCTTAATTAAGCAACCTTTTTAAATATCAGCAAGTTGTTTGGCTTCGCACTTGGACAACTCTGATTCTTTTAATTTTTTTTTAAATTAAAGTTTTGCTTCTTACGGCTGCTTAAAGGTCCCAGGAAATGCAAATAGAATTGATGTGATATGTGTCAAGTCTTCAAGGAGGGACCAGAAAGCGTTGAATATTTGGGTTGGTGATGACATCATTTGCGGTACCATTGATTTATCAGAGAGTAATAGAAATTACAGTGGACTGGTGTTAATCTATTCATGATACTGACTGAAAATCAATAGTTTCACAAATGATGTCACTGGTAGTGTATTCGTTTTGCTAGCCCTGTTTATTGCAGTGGAATGTCCCACAAAGATTTTGGAGAAGGTTTATCATCCCATTTCCTGGGACCTTTAATTAAAGGCTGACTCACAGATTTCCCGAAGGGCGCGCACTCAATTTTCAAACAAATCGTGTTTTTTTGCAGAAACATAATGCTTGTACATATACTAATCATTGTGTGAAATAACTAAGCTCAAATCGAAGTCTTTCATATAGAAAATCACAACTTTGTTATAAAATTCCGGATCCGGTATTTTTATTATACACGGTATCCTATGGCACTGTTATACTGTGCATAAATGTTTACTGCATGAAAACGGGAAATCCGATTCATCTCTTACTTTGGAATTTAAAGCATTTTAAGCGACTATCTTTAGTTGTAGATGACTATTTTTAATTACTACACCAAAACAAATATATATATTTTGAAATCTCTGAGTCAGCCTTTAACGCGTACGACGTAAAATACTCACTACTGCAATGAATTGTGTAGAATAATATTGCTAAATAAAGGGAATACGGAACAACCAAAACACACTTGTTGTTGTGATTATCATGCTCGATTGCCGATGGCGTTTGATATATATTCTGATATTTCTTTTTGCTCATGAGATTTAAATATTGTTGATTCATCCCTGGACTAGATTAGCGCCACCTCTGTTTTGCAAATGACAAAATGCACGGAATTATCGTACGTTCGATCAACAGAAATGCAAACAGGACCCCAAAAGGATGCTATAATTTAAACGAATTCACTTCTATTTCACACCTTCACATCTGGCGTTTGGACAGTTGCGCAGTGCGTATTTTTTATGTCTATATAATACATGTATGTGACTTCACGAGACTTATGGGACATTTGTTGCAAATGACAAAAGTTTCAAATGCAAATTACTGTGAACCTATTCAATGGTCATGTTCGTATCCAATTTCACTTCTAAAATTATCAAGTGTATATGACAGAAAAGTGGGAGCTTAAAAATCAATGTCATTTGAAGGAGAAGACTGCAGACATTTAAATACCAAGTAAAAAGATAAAGGCAATACGCAAAAAATGACAGTATCACGTCCTTTCATAAACAGTATTAAAGCACACTTATATTTAAAATCCATCATGCTCTATATTTAGTTTTTGTTTTGTTTCAAATTCCGCTCTCATTCATTTCTAGTCCTTATTAGGGTAAGTATTAAAACACACACTTTTAACAATGGAATTTGAATGTTAACATTAGTCCACAAGTCGCTCTTTAAAATATTGACCTGTTTTGACCATCAAATTTCGCGTCTATGCGTGGGCGGAATGGTAAAAGCTAGAAAGTATAAAAACACAAATGCTCATTTTAAATTACAATCTAACTTCTTATGGACTCTATCTACAGGTAAAGTGAGAAACTCCTTGCTATTATTCAGAACACATCAACCGTTTCTAAGGAATAAAATCTAGTTATGAATTCTATCGGTAAAGGATGGCTAAGTGATAAACCTAATGGTAATTTGAATTGGAAAATAACTAGGTGTGGCCCAACTAGGCTAAATGTTGCCCACTGGTACACAGTAGGGCATTGAGTGTCTAGAGCACGTTTATGAGCCATCCCAATGGCGGATCCAGGATTTGAAAAATGTCAAAATTACCGGGGGGCTGAAAGGCTGTAACTGGTCCAAAATAGCTCAAAATGGGCTGATTTTGCAAGAATTTGCAGAATTACCGGGAGGCGCGCGCCCCCTCCGCCCCCTCCCTGGATCCGCCCCTAGTCCCATGTCGACATCGCCAGCGATGTCTATAAACGAAGTTCAGTTCATTCATACCATGGGTTAAGTTCAGTTCATTCATACCATGGGTTAAGTTCAGTTCATTCATACCATGGGTTAAGTTCAATTCATTCATACCATGGGTTAAGTTCAGTTCATTCATACCATGGGTTAAGTTCAATTCATTCATACCATGGGTTAAGTTCAGTTCATTCATACCATGGGTTAAGTTCAATTCATTCATACCATGGGTTAAGTTCAATTCATTCATACCATGGGTTAAGTTCAATTCATTCATACCATGGGTTAAGTTCAGTTCATTCATACCATGGGTTAAGTTCAGTTCATTCATACCATGGGTTAAGTTCAATTCATTCATACCATGGGTTAAGTTCAATTCATTCATACCATGGGTTAAGTTCAATTCATTCATACCATGGGTTAAGTTCAGTTCATTCATACCATGGGTTAAGTTCAATTCATTCATACCATGGGTTAAGTTCAATTCATTCATACCATGGGTTAAGTTCAGTTCATTCATACCATGGGTTAAGTTCAGTTCATTCATACCATGGGTTAAGTTCAGTTCATTCATACCATGGGTTAAGTTCAGTTCATTCATACCATGGGTTAAGTTCAGTTCATTCATACCATGGGTTAAGTTCAGTTCATTCATACCATGGGTTAAGTTCAATTCATTCATACCATGGGTTAAGTTCAATTCATTCATACCATGGGTTAAGTTCAATTCATTCATACCATGGGTTAAGTTCAATTCATTCATACCATGGGTTAAGTTCAATTCATTCATACCATGGGTTAAGTTCAATTCATTCATACCATGGGTTAAGTTCAGTTCATTCATACCATGGGTTAAGTTCAATTCATTCATACCATGGGTTAAGTTCAGTTCATTCATACCATGGGTTAAGTTCAATTCATTCATACCATGGGTTAAGTTCAGTTCATTCATACCATGGGTTAAGTTCAGTTCATTCATACCATGGGTTAAGTTCAGTTCATTCATACCATGGGTTACAATCTAAAGTACATAGTAAATATGGTGTTTAGAACCTACAAAAAAGCTGAACATCCTAACTTTCTAAACATATTTAATTCCTAAGCACTTATAACCGGTCTACATATTTCATTGCATGTGGACTGGAAATGTAATAATGTGTTTTTGATTTAACTATTTTAAACATGTTCAGAAAGTATCTTTGCCCTTTTTCCAAACACCACATTTAGTATTTCGTATTTAGTATTGTCAGGCTGAACTTTCTCCTCGCGCAATATTAAAAAATTGTATTTCTATATTATTGTAAATACAGATTATTTTAAGAGCACGTTATTTTATTCCGACCTTCGTGATTTACAGAAGACGTCTATTATAAAGGAAGATCACAAGAGGTCGTATGAAATAACATGATTAATAATGAACATTGTAAACCCAAAGTAAACTCATTGTGTCATACTTTAGTCATCATTATTTTTGATATTTGTATTGCACGTCGACAATTCAGCCTATTAAATTCCTGTGCGTTCTCTTAGTAAACATTCAATAAGTGAATAAACGATTGTTCCCAGAAAAAGTAAATAGATTCTTAATCTGTCGACATCATTTGAGAAGGTTGTGATTTGTCGCTTCTTAAGAGAGAAATATTACTCACCTGTATAGTAAATATACAAAGATCACCTCAAAATTTGAAGATAAAAGCGTGTTTTCTGTTTTTAATACAAAATACATTAAAAAAATTGATAATCTTAACCTCACTCAACATTTTGAAGTTATATATCAATTGACATTTTCCACACTGTGGATAAATGACATCATTTGCTTACATTCGCAAATTAGGTAATGGTTTTGTTAACACTTGAGTGTATAAGGGGTCCACGTGGATACATTTTGTTTTTTTTCATGCGCCATTTTTATTTGTACATTGTTTTTTGCCCAAAATTTTATGTAATTGCCTAAATATCAGTTGCGCATATTTTTGTGAAAAAAATCAAATCGGCCATGCCGTTATTATGCTAATTAGCATAATTAAGCATTTTGGTGGCGCTTTTCACAATTTGTTTTGCCCCTTAAATCGTACTGGAGTGGCCGTTTTTAGAATTTTTATTTCAGCAATCAATGTAAATGTATTTATTTTCTTCTATTATGAGCCAAATTTTCATTTTTTGGCGGGAGAATCTTGTAAAAATTGGTTTTGACCACCATTTCGAATCGATACAACCGATTTTCACCCCCTCTTATGTGGTCATATAGATGTACCCCATTAATTTTGGTGACAAAATCCACCGGCAAAGTGGTTTTCGGGCCCTTATACACTAACGGATGTGTGGAAGACCATATACACTTAAGTGTTATCATCTTGTGAACTTAAATTGATCTCGAGAAAATAACGCACATCCCCAAACCGTCAAGAAATACTCGCTATCTTTGGTGTCGATACTGAGAGTACTTCTGGACGGACTAAACTTCCCTCGTATCATTTGATATTGCCCATTGACCGGGCGCGCGACAAGATATATAGCATTGGTCTATGAGTGCACCTTATAACGCACACATGCAAAAACATTTCTCGAAATCACATTCCATACTTGCCATATTCCAATCTTCAAGGACACAGTCCTCTGACCCATATACGTTCCATTCATTTACCCATGTATTACGGATATCCAATATCAACTCTAAGTTGATTGTTTTATATGATGTTGTTTGTGGGCCATAGAATTGCTCACCCTGGAGATGAAAACTATGATCTTGAAGTCACTTCAAGTATGCTTTGTGTATGTATATTAGTATAAATGAACAATTCCAGATATTAGTCACACCCCTCTCAAAGATGATATTTTGTCATTTGTTTATTACAAATTGATATCTTCTTGTTCATATTTCAAACGGATATTGGGTGATTAGGTTTTTGGTCGCGAGTTTTGAAACCAAAAAGATGTCACAGCAAAAAAACATCTTAATTAAAAATTTGTTTCCACTACTACTGGTATTAGAATTCGCATAGTTTACTTTCGGCATTGCCGTAAAACTTGCACTTTTTGTTGTAAAATTCATCTTTGTGACGGTGTAAGTAATAAATGGAATATGGTACAACGAGAGTCCTGCTGTATCTTTGACAAGACCACTTCAGTAACCTTGGAGTCAAAGCACGTCCATGGTGCATAGTTATGTCTTTCTTCCGACACCGATCGATATGGTCCGACAATGAACATGCAAATTGAACATAATGCTGTCTCAGATCCGCGACGACGTGCCACCAATGTTTTACGGGTTTATATTATTCTGGTCAGTCGTGTTTAAAATGGTGCTATTTTAAAGCCAAACTGTTTCTTACAGAAGTGTAAAATACAATACTTCACATCCGTGATACAATTCCAGACAAATGAAGTCAGATCCGCGACGACGTCTCACCAATGTTTTACGATTTGATTTTATTCAGGTCGGTAGTTTAAAAAATGGGGCTGTTTTATAAAAGGCAGGCTGTTTCTTGAAGTGTAAAATACAGTACTTCACTTCCGTGATAGTTGAACACAATTCCAGGCAAATAAAATGAAAGTGAACACAGTCGTGTAAAGTGTATCCCCGATCTCCCCTTAACGGCGCAATCACTTGTTTCTCCATCGATATTAGCGGATTTGCTTTTGCCACACACAACTCCAAACCAAGCCATTACCTTTGTCATGACCTGAGAACATGAATTTTCTTGTCAGAACCGTTAACAGCTTTTATTTTTCAAACTACTTGTGCAATGATGTGTGATGGGCGACAAACCAACGGATCCAAAGTAAAGGCTATGTACTTCTGATAAATCCAAGTTCCAACACCATGCAACATTATCTTAAATCTAGTAATCCATTTCTGGGCCGGTATACTCCTAAATGCAGACAAGTGCTGTAGGTGGACCAATCTAATTCGCCAACAATTTCAATTAATATTCGATTTACAGAGACGGACATTAGATTGTAAAGCACAAACGTTTAATTAAAAAAAAAAACACGAATATTCAGTTCAAGAATGAACATTCGAGTTGATTAAATACTGGATGTAAATTAATTGCTAGCAACGAGTGCTTCTAATTGTTTGAAGTTTTGATGGTTCTCGAATAATAAATGCATCATGAAGTTTGTCACTTTCATCATGTCGCTGCATAGAATAAATATATCCGCCACATTCCAGTTCCATAGGATTCCGTGCCTGAGATTTAGATGGCAGCATGTCCGTTGTATCTGCATACATATTGGAACTTGTAGGCGGTGGTGGCGCTATTGGTTGGGTATTGAAACAGGCGGTGAGCGTGGCTTCGAAGAAGATAATCCTGCGTGTATAGAAAGTAGTCTTTGGTGAATTACATTGATACAAAACATTTCGTAGTATTCCATGCGGGTAATGTTTGCACGTGGGTACATACATGCAGGTACCTGGTGCGAATCTCTGCAATGGCTAGAGCCGCCATAAGATAATGGAAACGTCAGAAAAAGCTTTTAAGCATATTCAAGCAGGTTGGAATATCAGAAGAGTTTATCACATAAGTTTGCAGGTAGATGACGATTAGGAAGGAGCTAACATGCTCTTAGAACTAAAATAACAGAAGTATGACTGCTGGTATAGGTTTAATAAGAAACAAACAAAAACGGCAGTTCTTATGCAATTATACATATAAAATGCGTTCGTTGGTAAATGATACACAAACATGACCAATGGCATATCTGCCAGCAAACAATGCGCACACTACTAAGTGGTTAGATGTTTTTGTTACGAGAAGTTTGACACACTTGCCTTAGAATTAAATTTGGATTGTTGCACACCCTATGCCATATGGGGCGTTGCGCGTGCATAGTTATTGCCTTGTTGACTGTTGCGGAGTACCAGGTATTAGCTCTAATTGATATGACGACATAACATTCCAAGTTTTAATTCTATGGCCAACTATACACTACGCTCTACTTTACCAATCAATATCAATCAACTAATTAATCAATAAATTTAAGGCGCGACGAGAGATTTGAAATAACAGTGTCCCTTAAAAATATGAAAATTCGATTTTGCTCTAATGTAAATCTCTTTTAAAATATCCCCATGTGAAATGATTAAGCTGTGAATCATTTCTTTGGTAAACAATTGTGAAATTGTCACTCCAAAAATGACACAATGAATATGGATGCCCCAAAAGCTCTCGTTCCACCTTGTCCAAAATGTACCTGTAAAGTATATAGTTAAATGATTCCTTTTCGAAGATAGGAGTGCATTTTCAAAGTAAATCAAGCACTTGCTACACATAGTAACAAACCTCCGAAGTTAGCGAGGAAAGATAATTTATTGTTATACGTGAACTCCAAAAATATGACTCATTTTTGCACCCTTTCTGTAAATTTTGTTGTGTCAAATCTTAGTCAACGTTGAGTAAACATTGCGCATTGTACTGTGAAATAAAACCCGCTTTGGACAAAATTTACTCAACGTTGACTACGTTTTTGCTCAACAGAAAAGGTTGGTCCTTTTTTGATCAACGATTTTTACAGTGTGCATTCTTATCTTTCAAATGACCTAAAGAAATAACCAAATTTTGTCAAAAGTCTTCAAAATGTACATTTGTTTTACTCGCTTCGGTCATGTTTTATTCAAAATCAATCCCTTTTCCCCAATACAGTTGACCTGATGGGCCCGTAGAACGTTTCTTTTCATCAACTAATCGAGAGTTGGATTTTCTTGCGTTTGTCACACTGCCCATCACGGGAAAATAGTAAACTGTTGAAATTACGTAATGCTTGAGTGATTTTGAGAGGGTCTACGGCACAATGTCGAAATGAAAGACCACTAATTAAATTACGCCATCTTCATAGGCTATAGTCGGAGGGTTGTGTCTACCGAAATCACACGTGTTGTGTGTAACATCGTGTGATGAATCTAATGAGTTCAATAGAAAGGCTAACTTGAATAACCTGGAAAGGCAATCATTGTAAACTATAGCTCGTAAGTGAACTATTCAAAATATTTGCGTTCTTCTGAAAAAAATACTACTGCGTTTACCCTTGCCTGTAAACAATGTCTCCGAAATATAAATAAGAAACGCTATTTCTTCACCAAAATTCAATGTGTTTTAAAGTTTGAATTTAGGTAAAATCAATAAATCAGTCAATGTTATTACATATTTGTTTTTGGGTGATATCCTGGTTTTTAAAGAAGTTTTGTAAATAGATAATAACTTTTTTATGACGAAGCCTGCCCTGATTTTGTATTTGAAAAGTTTTTTTTTTCACTCAACTAAAATTGGGTTTAAGTATTGAAGCAGTGGACCTTCGTAGTTTATAAGAAAATATTTACCAAGAGCAAGTCACAATAGAAGTACATCTGTCAAGTATTTTTTCCTAAAACGGGGTAACGTATACCATAGAGAATATCGTTTACTTTGTTTTGCAATTAATATGAAATATTTAAAGAAGCAACTCTTTTTAACCAACATACATGTTAGTGTTGATTTTTAAACATTCTGAAAGCAGGTTAAACTTTATGGTGTTATGCAACAACTTAATCATGTTAATACACTTTACCACACTTATGTTGCGGTAATAAATGGTAAATATAGTAGTCCTATAAACAAATAAGATTTCATAATTATCGAAAAAAAAATAAAACAAGCTTTAAAATGATACCTTAAAATTTTCTTAATATTGATTTGACGTTTTGCAAGATGTGTTGATCTTCATCTGAAAACAAGCTTGGCTGAAAAGATGTACCTTTGATGTGACTTGTCAAACACACACCCACACGTCCACATCCACACCACCACCCACCCCCACACAAAATGTATTGGGAATTGAGATCATTACTAGTTTAGTGGGTAGAAGGGGGTCTCGTGTATCCCCCTGAAATCAATTTCTAATCAATGTCTCTATATCAGAAAAAATCCGTAGAAAACGATTAGCTATGTTGACAAATTCAAAAATTGTCCTACGTCCCATTTTAAAGTAAATTAATGCAAATTAGGATCATATAATTTTCACCGCATCTCAACAACAAGAAACAGAAATTGTTCTTCTAGAGCCATTATGACCGCTTGCCATACATATTTGTATTGCTGTCTGGCTTCGGATCCAAGATGGTAACCATGGCCGCCTCAGAGATCTACAAAGTATAAAAGTACTAAATGCCTATATTATTTAGTCGTATAGTCATAAAATGAGAAAATAAATTAAGGAATATATGTCTTCGACTATTAGAAACTCATATCTGCCTGTTTTACTTAGTAAGTATATTAACATTCAATATGGCGGCCAATTTGTCCGCCTTTAAAATGTAATAAAACTTAGAAATTACCTTATATTGTCCCCAAATTAGGATGAAATTGTGAATTAAAGTATGATGAATGTGCGTTTGGGTAATTAAAACTCAAAGCTGGTATTTTGGTTTGGTTAACTTATTTGAAAATCACGATGGCGGCTTATATCACGCGAGTTTTCAACATCTTGAAAGCGGCTTTAGTAGCCGACATCTTGAATTTAAGAACTACTACTGAAACAAAATAGCAGTTATGAGTTACTAATGATATTAGACATATTTTAATTTGCACTTATATCATTCTTTCTGGGTGCTATGTCTAGATATACGACAAAAATGTGGTAATTTAAATTAAATTGTTTGAATGTGGCCATATTGACCGTCATCTTAAATTTTAACAAACAAAATTGCCAGCTGTGTGTTTATACTGGTCAAACACATATATCTCATCCTTTAATTTAGACTTTTGTTATTATTGTGAGATGACATATCCAGTTATAAGGCAATCTTCCTGGGTTCAAAAGATTCTTGATGGGGAGAAATTGGTCGTTGCATTGAATTTAAGAATGCATATCATACAAACAAGATAGATATGAGTTTCTTGTGGTTAAAGACATACATCTCTTACTTAAATTTATAATTATATTATTATTTTTGACTATACAATTAAATATCACTGGTATACATCGTTTTTATGTTTTACAGATGCTTAGAGCTGTCATGTTGGCTGCCATCTTGGATCCGAAGCAAGATAATAATACAAATCTGATCGACAAGCGTTCACAATGGCTGAGGAACAACATTTTGTATTTTCTTGTTGTTGAGATATGGTTTTTCTGTAATGGCGATCCTAATTTGCATAAATTTACATAAATATGGTAGATGGGACAATTTTTGAATTTTTGAACATAGCTAATCGTTTTTCGTTCTTTTCTGTGCGTTTTTTCTGATATAGAGACATTGATTACAAATTTATTTCGGGGGTGCACGAGACTTCCTTCTATCCACTGAACTATACGTTTATTGATTGAATCACATGTTGTATCGGTTCTACAGTCAGACAAACCTATCAGCACCGTAAGTGCATTGTAGAAATCGCAAAACCAGAATGAGTTGAGTCTGTGGGCTGAAAGTTCGGCTCCTAGGAATATTCTTAACCACGGGTGAAAAGTAATAACGATGATTATATAGCGCAATTCCGGGGAGGAAAAATTCGCATTACCCATGATACTTAGCGGACTCGGTTCCAAGTCAAGTATTAGCTAGACCCTCTCAGGGTCTGTGGTATAAACGACTGGTAATGAAGACTACAATCTCTCTGAGTCAAGTGGTATTTTGAATTTTGTCAATCCGTGGGCAAGTACAAGTTGGTTCGTATAAGGGCGTATGGGCGGCCATTGGGGTAAAAGAGGTGTCAGCGCAGTATTAAAAGGACCGATGTCCAAGGGTCCAGGGAGGGCCCAGTGATCTGATTTTTTTTTGGATTTTAGTTGTTGATTTTTGTATATACATTAAATGCATCGTGTTGGCGAGTGCGACTGTTGTAAATAAGTTTGATTTTATGTCAGTTGAACCTACTGTGCCCTGAATCCGAAGACAGAGCCGAGACTGTGGGACAGTCTAAGTATTAGCACGCTTACATAATTTTTACAGCTCATAGCGCACAAACCACCTACTTAGTCTACAACAAAACACCCACAGTACACACACAACGTCAATATTTATGTAATTGTTGATGCACACAAAGTCAACAGCGCCCTACATGGTACACTGCACAAGAGTCATCTGAATCGATTGCCCTATTGTTCACCATTGTTCCTGGACTGTGACCCCGGAGGACTATATCTTCTGCCACACCGGTAATAAGTGACTTATGTCCGACCGCATGTGGAGACGATTACAATAGGGTACAAGAAGCGTGATGGGGATTAGTGGATTTTTTTAAAATCCAATCAGACATAAGTCTGATTAAAATAACCGGTGTAAAACAAACTGAGAGAAGCTTCCCCCCATTTAGATAGTTTTAATAACACACAGAACATGTTTACCATGAGATTAACTCATGCCAGATCCCAAAAAAATCTGATTACACACTGGGTGGAGAAGTGTTAGCAGTAACTGATAGCCATGCATACTTGGGGGTCACTATATCAAATAAATTAAACTGGAACCAACACATACAGGAGATAAGTGCAAAAGCCAACCGTTCATTAGGCTTCATAAAGCGTAACCTATATTCATGTAACCAGGACACAAAGGCAGTAGCTTACAAATCACTCGTTAGACCATTACTGGAATACGCCTCGGCAGTCTGGGATCCTTACACTATTAAGAACATAAACAAATTGGAAGCCGTACAAAGAAGGGCTGCACGTTTCATTATTAATGACTATACCACAAAAACACCAGGCAGTGCCACTAACATTCTAACTGAACTCAAACTGGAATCATTGCAATCAAGAAGGCTCATAAACAGTTCAAAAAAAGTAAGTCCCCCCTGACAAATGTGCATTTTTCTGGACAAGTTAGGCTCCTTAACCTGTTACAAAAATGTAAAATGTACACGGAAATGTTACACATTTAATGGGCAAAAAAGATTCGCACAGCAGTTGACCTTCTCTCTGAAACGACGTCATTTATTAAATTTGATGACAAATAAAAATGGCATTTTTTTGCATAGGGCTTTAACAGTCGAGAAAATCAAGTTTAAAGATTTTTTTAAATATTCTTTTTCCTCTATTACTGAACATCCGATTCCCATAAATTTTGGTACCACATGATAGCTTAGAGTTTCTTCTTTCCATTGGTATCAAATTAAGTGCCAACATTCCCATTATGACGTCACTATGACGTCATAAGTTGAGGAAAGTATAAAAATACTGGCTATAGGGTGGAAAATTGATATTTCGCAATATTTCCGACTCAAAAAATGTAGCACTAAAACTCTCTGAGTATAAAACTAGTCATAATCCCTATTAAAGAGAGCAAAAACGTGTGGAAATCGGATATTCAAAACTGTTTTGTGAAAAAACACATTTCCACTATTACACTGTGTACTATGGAAATTGACAGTATGCTGATTGCATGTGAACTTTATAAAGTCAGCCTGACGTAATTCTAGGCTGTTGGTAATCTTTTGGTAGCAATAGAAAGAGATGACCATAGCTGTCCATCGGTACCCAAATCAAGTGTCTGTAGTATTCTTGTGTTGTACTAGGCAGTTGGTACTTCTCCGTTCAGGATTTTCTCGATTGTTAAATCCTATGCCCGAAAGTGCCACTTTTAATTCGTCATCAATTTAATAAATACGTCATTTCAGGGGCGAATATTAAAATCTTGTGTGATTTTTTTTGCCATCAACTGTGTAACATGCAATGAACATTTCACCATTTTGTAACAGGTTAAGGAGCCATAACTGCCGAAAGTGCACCTTTGTTGGGGGGGGGGGGACTATTAATTTTGACTGTTTACGTCGACTTGACATTTTAAACAAGCCAGACTCGGTCACCTATCACTGTCCAATAGTGAAACCCTTCTGCAGCCAGCTCTGCCGACAATCCACTGGCATTCGCATCTTACTCCTATTCAATAATCAGAAACTCAAAAAGCTGTATAAATATTCCTTTGTTCCCCAAATAATAGGAATTGGAACAATCTACCAGAGCACCTCACAAATATAACAGATCCAGAATTATTCAAAAGCGCCATCACCATCCATCTACAAGGAAAACATAACCAGCAAGACTAATCAAGCACATGCGCAGACCGTATCCTCTCCGGTTGGCTCCACCAGGGGCGTTGGAGATTCCCCTCAAGTCAAGTATGTCATATCTACCATCGTAACAGACGGAATAAACCGGGACCTTGTACCCGAGGCCATTTGGGTACAGTGCTGAAACAATGATGCAGAACAGCCTGCAATGGAGGAACAAAATAGGGCAATGGGTGGTAGGACACTCAGTCACACGGGAACTGTTAGTATGTGACACCGGTAATAAAACTACATGTGTGGCGCAGCTAACGCGTGTGTTTAACGGTTTTAATCCTTCTTTTGAAGTAGCCAGTGTATTGAGGAGGTTCCCTTATCTATGCAAATCGCATTACTTTGACTCTCGCAAAGCAGGAACCTTTATTCCCGGGCTCTTTATTGATGCACTTTCCATAAGACCTGAAGGTTGAATTACGGCGGGGTATTTTGAAACTGCATTGCGCACACAAGTACTAGAATGTAAGCAGGCTTGGATATTGGATGCCGATCTCTGGACAACCTAGGTTTATCGAAATTATCTAATTTGTGCAAATTTGTTGAATGAATTAGACCTTAAATAAATTTTGGTATTCAGCTCCAATCCAACGTCGTGAGTTTAGACGAGTCATGAAAGCGGTCTATCTCAGAAAGACAGTAAGACCAAAATCAGAACATTTAACAGAAATCATTATTTTACGTTTGGAATGTGTGGTGTGAGAAGTGTAATCAAAATCCAGTGATAAGCCAATGCATAATGCGTTTTAACACGTCCAAGGAACACCATCCATTAAGAAGCATAACATGAACTTTTAACCACCAATAAAATCAAATAGTCCACTAGCTCATATTCTGGTTGGACATCTGAGGGTGCTTTGAATCAATTCCACAAATGCATTGCAATATGCATTATACTGTGCTGTACTAAACCCATGTCATTACTTAGGGAGAAATGTTTAATGATGTGAAAAGTCAGGGTTTTTATGTGTTAAGAAAGGATTTCTGTGGGATCACGGACCTTTAGCCCATGAACATTTCCCAAAACTGCGATGTGGGATCGATTCAAAAACCCCTCTGGCTTACATTAACTTGTATAGAATACCGATTACTACTTGTGAATTAGTCAAGAGAGAATCGCAGAATCAGCATAATGGACGAGCCACTGCCACAACTGATGCAAATACATGATACGTTTCATTCTCTTATCTCAAAATTTGACTCAGCTTTGTACTAATAAGTCGCTTTTACATTTTGATTTTAGTTTTTAACCCTCGTCTTACCTAGTGAACTTTGCTCCGGTGCGCTAAAATGCTTTCGTAAAAAGCTTCTAGGTAATCATTATATCATCCTTTCTGGTCATTTAGCGAAATAAATGTAAAGGTAGCACCTTCACCGGGGTTAGGGTGTGCCGTCAAGTCGAAGAGTAAGGGGGGTGTTTTGCCACCCAGGATGTTTTTTACTTTTTTGAAAATATTATGCAAAGTATGGCTCTAAAACTCTATGTTTATGTAAAAATAGCCAATTGCCATCATTTAGAGCTGAAAACCGCATGAAAACCCGATATTACTACCTTTTTTAGCGCAAAATTGGATTTTGGCCTATTTTCTGTGGAAAATGCCATTTTGCCGACTACGTCATTGTGACACCATACTAGGTATGTTGGTACTTATTTTGGTATCAATGGAAAAAAGAGGACCATAGCTATCCACTGGTATCAAAATCATAAGCATCGGGTGCTTTTTAACGAATTCTCGAGGGGGGGGGGGGTGGGTGGAAACCACCCCCCTTGGAAAACCGTGTTACAAAAAGGCTTGTAAGAAGAGGGTTAGATATTTTGATTATAGCATGTTAGTTTAGACATCCATTAGATAGCCCCTATCTTAAGCACTTTAAAAGTTGGTAAGAACGCAGAATCTTCTTTAAAAGATTTAAACTTTTTTTTCATTGCGTCGATTCGAAGCTGGTTGAAAACGCAAAAAGGAAAGTAAGAGTGGTCATCATAACCTGGGTGACTGCTGCATGTACTTCACAGAATCTGACATTTCTTCTACACACAGAGTATTCTATGTGTGTAGAAGAAATGTCCAGAAGCATGCCTGTTAGTTTTAGGTTTTCAAGTTGTCCCCAATAAATTGAGGAGAAAGCTAAATTTTTGTTTTGGGCCTATTTTTTTTTTTTTTTTAAATTTAAACAAGAATGTTGTGTTTCTTGAATTCAAGTGAGAATCTAACATGAGTTTTTGTTAACTTTTCCCGTAACTTTTAAGTTTGTACACCATGCCAATATCAGAAAGTCAAAATAGCATTAGAATTCTTGCAACTGCGGGCAAAAACAAAAACGGAACAAAAAAGAAAGCAAAATAAAAACAAACAAACAACACTCGCCCTTTCCGCGGGAAATGACTTGCCAATGAAAATGTGTATGAAGCTAAGGTCATCACTGGTCGAAAACGGCCTGTTACATTGGGTTAGCAAGTGGAAGCTTAAAATAAGGTACAGCAATTGTACAAACTCGTTCACTAACGAAGGCTACGGAAAAGAGACGCAGGTGTCAAAGTTCCCGTTGAACGAATCTTTGCGTCTCAATTTCTTTGGAAATACTGAGAACACTTACTACTAATAAGGGTGCTTCTGAACAATGTAACCTTTATATGGAGGAGAATTTTAGGATTTTGTGTAGAAGAACCGATGGAACATGCGATTCAATCAATAAGCATATTAAATTGTTTCTAAATACCGCACGGCAAATCTTGACTAAAACATTAAACAATGGTCCTCCTCCCTCTCTCTCTCCTCACCCTACAGCTCTAAATGTGCAAGAAATATTCAGCTGAAATAGCAGAAAGAGCCGCATATTTTTTCGCCTCAATATCCAAAACTTGCTGCCATGACAACCACGAATATGCGTGTGCGCGTTCATTAAATGTTGTAACTTGAAAATAAAGCGGAACAAACAAATCATTAGAAATTAAGATACCACCCAAGCAATATAATCATTCTCAAAATATAAAATCCAAGGAGTTCTCTCAGGATAACGCGATTTACGGCGATTTGTAGAACTGACAATATGTCAAGGATTATTTTTAATGAAGAATAGAACAGGGTCAATAAGGAAACGCTCAAGACTGGCGGAGGTGTATTTACAGTAAACACTGCTTTCTTTGTAAAACGTTAAACGCACAGTGATTTCCCTAAAAACATTCACACCTGTAATCAGGTAATTGCATATTAGAGCTGAAAAATCTTGGAGGAGTTGGCTTTCCCCAAATTACGTGCTGGGCAATCACGTTGCGACGAAATGACAAATGTTTTTTCTTATTTGGCTAAAACTAATTACAATATGAACCGTTAACGCTCAATGAATGTGGTCGATCATTGGGACAGCCAAGAGAAACCCGAAAAAAAGTAGTTTGTAGAAAAGCCTCTGCCCAATTGTAAAACTTTAAAATATAAAAACAATAATAATGAACTAAAAGTTACGTGAAATTGGTAAGGGGTGGCTTC
>JAMKCH010008012.1:0-36827 GCA_023653785.1 Ophioderma brevispina
CCTACTGGCGCATTAATCACATAAGGGAGTGTCCCCCTCCAGGCTCCCCCGGTGCTCTATAAAGTTCAAAGATACTTATTATCTGTGATTTCACAAACTTAAGATCACTGTGGCTGAGGCTACTCATGCAAACATGACATTGGGAATGAAGGGAAAAGTCGAAAAGAAAAGTATCTTGGGTGGAAAAAAATATACGAGGCTAGTAAGAAATGTGCCTGCACATTTTTGTCACCATTGCAGACCCTTTCTTTACACCCAATAGTGCGCTGTATTCGCTAATAAATATTGATGTCTCCACAACAATCAGGTCGGCCTGTGGTATAAATTAGGGATCGGCTCGCTTCACATGATCAAAACGGAATCCGGTATAGCATTGCAAAAAAACAGGGGTAAACAAATACCCCTAGTTTTGTATAACTTGTTTTCGGGAGTACACCGGAACGGGTATGGTAGGCCAAAGGGGTTCACAACGTGCAGCTAGCTAACGCGCAGCTCATTTATCGATTAGTGCGCTCTTTAACCAAGCAGATTAGTTGTATTTAGTATGTGACAGACTTATAAGCTGCACGTAGAGGCAATGGAAACATCCTCGTTCAATGTGTTTATTTTTGGTGTATTTTTTAACGACTCTCGCGCCATCGCCGCCATATGATGCAAAGTATACGCCATGGATTTAGATGTAATAAAAAACAACAAAGTTTCCATGAGAAAGTAAAGGAGCTCACAGTGACAAGTTCTGGTAAGTTTTTTTTTTCTTTTTAAAACGTAGCTTAGTTCGGCTAGGCTACACATGTTCATGGTATATCTATCTCACGGGTTCCGTAAAGATGGGGATTTGGATGTAGTAAATTCTAAATTTTAGAATAGAAAAGTAAAATTTGTACAGGTGTATTAACATTAATAAAAACATAATATTCAGCAGACTGACGGTGAGTTGTATTCTCTTGCTAAGGGGCCTAAAACTGTAATTTTGTGTTTTGATCGGAAAAAAAATGAAGTGATTTCTCGAATGACGGACAGTTCGGCCCATTTCCATTTCGGCCCAAACTCATGCAAGCGGCCCAACCCGATTCGGCCCAATCCGATCGGCCCGTTTGCCAATTCGGACAGTTGCCAATTGGCAGTTTGCCAATTCGGCCCCCACGCCATTGCGCTTTAAAGAGGTGTGCGTATCTCTGTCCAAGTATTTTAATCCCACTGATATTAGGACTGCACTAAGCCACACATAGTACAGTAAGTAATAATGTTTGAACTGATTCGAACAATCTCTGCTGCGGGTGTGCGTGAATGCGCCATGCTGTATACAGCGAGTGCGTAAAAAAAACGATTAAAATAGACACGCGATACGCCGTGTAAGTCATACAAAGCCGGTACTGCGTATGCTAGTTCAATACCAATTATTACGGAGACTTAGCGTAGCCGATGCCCGCCTCGTCACAGTGGGTGGCGACTTTTGTTGGGCCTCTAGGCTCTATCTTTTTAATCTTGGATTTTAGCCAATGGAAGTTGATTCTTAGTTCCTGTTGGAGAATTTGAAAAGGTGACGAGGTGCTGATTTCATTATTCAGATTTCTGTAATCTTATTTACTCTCACATTCATTATTACATCTGAAGGAATGTTGATTAAACACTTTATATTTATAACATAAAACAAAGTTCATAAGTGCAGAATGAACAAAAACTTGGGTTAATTGAGGTTTATTCCTCCAAAAGTTAATTTTTGCTGCGAGGATTTTTGCTCCGAGTATGACAAGCGGGACCAAAAATTCATTAATTCTTGGTTTATACTGTACACCCCTCACAAAAAAAACGCTTAAAATAAAAAGGGGAAGGAAGGCTTGAATATTTTAAGCAACTACAAATTTGTTTTTTTATAAAGTTTTAAGAATAAAAGTTTCTCATACAATAAATGTTGCCCCAGTGGCAAAGGATGCGCGCTCCTAGAAACTAAGCATATCATTTCCATGAGCCTTATATTTTCATTGTTACTAGAGCCTGCCGCCCTGTTCGAGGGGCAAGATGTTCCTACCTGTCTAGATCTAGATCGTTAGGTGTGAAATGGGCCGAGCGACACATTTTTGTGTCGCGCAATTGTACGGATCCATATATTGTATTTATGATGTGTGAATACTGCACAACTAGTTCTGCTGAGCATAACCTATTGTTTTTCATTCATCGTGATTCATTGGACATTAGTTATCAGATAACGTTAAGGTTAGCCGCTGTACAGGGACTTGTATCCACAATAAGCCCCAACACAAAGTTAAGTTACATCTGGGACATTAGTGAAGGAATTACAAAACTACCTTAACAGGACCTGTCGCATCTTACAATTACTACAGAACAAGAATCTGCACATTGTTTTCATCCAAACGGCGAAACAATGTACTAATCGGATGAATTTTAAACCAGAAATTATTTACTCAATAAAACTGTCAGAGTGAGTGGTTGCCAGTTTAGGAGTTTGGCGGGTCAAGGTCGACCCCTTTGGTTTGTTCATCAACAACATTACGATTCTCTTACCTAGCACTTTTGGGTGAAAGAGGTGACACAAGATGACCATGTGGTGGATGGTTTTAAGATGGCGTTTAGATTATTATTATGGATACAAGTCCCTGTACAGCGCCATAACCTTTACGTTAGCATATATACGCTAATGTCAAATGAAATAAAGATGAATGAAGACAAAAAGGTTATGCTCCAGCAGAACAGAAACTAATCACAACCCAGCTTACCACAATCATCTCAGCTATCTTGCGAGGTCCACTGTTTATTCCAGAATAGCTTGGGGATTGAAGAAATTGACGATTAAAAAGTGAAAGTCGCCCTCTCAAACTGGAAATATCGCGGCCGTTTGGCCATATTATTTTGTACCACGGCGGGTAACAGGCTTCCCCACAATTAACTGTGGTATGGACTATGGCAATCATGCCTTATAATGCAAGCGGTGCAAGCGGCCTATGTAAAAGACACAATGATTTGAAGCGAAGGCCAGATGCATTATAATGCATGACGAATTGTGCTAGCCACTAGCCAGAAAAGACCAAAATGAAAAAAATGCAACGATGAGGCTTGCTTGCAGAACTAGACTGTAACGCTATGTCATGCCAGCTAGACTGGAGTGTAAACGCTAGCCTATTCCAGCCCATGGCATGCCATGGGAATTTGGTGAGGAAATGCTAAATAGCAAGTAAAATTGTGCCTTTGTTTTTAAAATTGAATTAAAACTTACTGTTCAGCACTGATATGAAGAATTTAGCAATTTTTTTAGGGCACCAAGGCAAATGGTAGGTAGGGGCACCCCGAACATCGCCTAGTCCTGCTGAGCATGACTCCTTCATAATGTACAATTATCATAATGCCATTAACTTAATCAACGTAGGAGTGCATTATAATGCATTTTTCAAACAATCAATTGATTTCTATTTATGCAAATTTATATTAACAGTTTGGTCGTGCCTGTCCAGTATAATTTGTCGTTACGTCAACTCATTCTTTGTCAATGATTAAAACTTTACATGTGAAAACAACGAGAATGAGACTAATGAATGCGTGAATAAATCTACGCAGGTGCATAACATTCATTTCGTCAACTGGTGGAAAAAACACCTTATTTTAGACCTGGGCGTATTCTGCCCAACAAGGGATCCCGTCAAGTATTTCATGCGCATGCGTAGATAGTCATCGGCCATCGTAATCGTAAACAGTTTTCCAAGAATCTTTTCTCCGAGGAAAACGTTAATATTTTAACCTATTAAGTCACTTAATTTGGGATATTATTGGTGGTAAAGGTAGAAGAGTGTTTAGCGAAAGCACTGGTGAAGCTTATTGATTTGGAATCTGGTAAGATTATATGAAATTTGAAGGTGAAATGCTCTCAGTGGTCGAATCGTGAATGCTTCACAAAAAGGTAACATCAGATGCATTTAGTCCCAATTATTGGGACTAGCACATCGCCCTATGTGCCTAATGTACTAAGGTTCACAACTTTTATATGGTTATTATTTTAATTTGAAAGTGTTTTCACTGAAAAGTAAATTACTTTTCCTTTAAAATGAGGGGTCAATCAAGTACGTAGCCCAAGTATGAGCTGAGTTACAGACAAAACTTTGTGCCACAATGCTCCAAAATCCTGTGTGTGCAGATATGAAAGCACCCACATGTACAATGTACACTTTTGTATTGATTATTTTATGATAAATACACATTTTGAGCATTCTTGTTCTCAGGTATAGTTTCCTAGACAATTACCAACATAACTGTGCAAAAATATAAAATTTTGAAAAATTTGAGGCGCTCGTCAAAAAAAATGTGCTGTTATTGCTTTAATCTCTCTCTCTCTCCCACATCCCTCCCTCCAACTCTTTGTACTGGTAAAACAGACGGCACTGCTGACAACTCGCAAGGAATAGGTGAGCAAAAAGGACAACACTCTGTTGATGGGCCAGGTCATCTTCTAGCAATGTAAGTTTCTGAAATCATCCTACATGTAGTACCATGCCTGTATAAATGGCTGCATGAATGTTACACAGGAACACATGCCACTATTTGTTTGCACATTAAATCATATGTCAGTCTATTCAATCACCATGATTCGTTGTTGAGCTGTTATGAATGTTTATGGACTGCTCAGCCGCCATTTGTGTGTAAATGCAGTGGTACTTGACCAGGGATGTCAGTGTCACAACCAACAACTGGTTGATGAAACATGTTTCTTACGGGTTGTGCATTAATTACAAATTACAATGGAGATTTTATTTTCGTTTAAAAGTACAAAAACAACTAGTCACTTTGTTCAAATCTCATCAGGTGGGTATTATTATTTAGATTTCAAATGGTTATTTCATCCTTCATTTCAAAGTGTGCATTTGCCAACATGACCTCCAGTTCTTTGGCCTTTGTTTACACATTTCCTATTCAATATGAGGGAATGCGCTTTTTTTAAAATTTAAAATCATTTTGTGATGGCGAAAAGTCCCATTTCATATATGGCACGTTTCCGAGGAGAGGGTCAAGTTAGTTGGCCTTGTGTAGAAAACACATTTTCAGTTATAATTTTGTTTGCCACTAAATCAGTTGTTTTTTACCTATTCAAACACAAGAAATTCACAAAAGCAAATCCTGGGGTATTAGAAATTTGAGTTGCCGGCAAAAAGTTAGTTTTCAAGATATGAGCCTTTTGAAGGAGTGAATGTTACACTTTTTGAGGGACCACAATTTGACCATTTTTGTCCATCAAATGTAATTTTCGCCGAAACAAAAACAGTATTTTGTTTGTAAAAATTATCTGAAACGGAGAGTGGAAAACTGTTCTTGATATGAATAGTGACCTAAAATACATAAGTAAAGTCTATCAAAAAATCAAATCCTCTCCAAAAAGTAGTAAAAATATCATAGGTTTGTTGTGAATGTTACTTTTGATGGACATATTGTGTCCATCAAAATTTGTAACGTTTGCAGTGCAAGTAAGGAAAACAGGGATTTTAGGTTAAAAAATGAAATTCTTGCCCAAATTGACTTTTCGGAGTGTTGTCTTGGCTCAGAACCTTCCAATTAAAACTTGTAAAAATTCCCCAAAAATTACATCTGATACTGAAAATTACAAATTTATGAAAATCGGGAAGATTTGGACCCCTCTATCGTTAAACATGCCAGTTGCTAGGTGCATGAAAGTGTAGAAGCATGAGTACGCTCATTGAAAGGAAATCGAGGTGTGTGAAAGTGTCTGCCACACTTTTTTTGCTTTATTATGCGGACACATTTAACATTTTACAAGGGTTTGGTGAAATGAGCGTACATATTAGATTTTATACCAAAGCCAAAAGAAAGGGAACTGAAATTGAAAACCACTCATTCGTGATAGCCTTGGGCACTAGAATGGTATGGCGAAGGCGCTCACGCCATACTGGTTCTTTCATAATATGTGTGGAAATTGAAACATCCAGATGAACTTCCTGGTATAATGCACTAACATTTGTAGGTGTCCATGTGCTTTTAAAGGGGGGTGACCTGATCATGGTCCGATTTTTCATGTTTTCTCCCTCACATATGGAAGCATATCACCGAAAACTTCTTATTACATATTTTGAGTTAAATCAGTCCACCGTTTGGATAGTAGAAGCAAAAATGTGTACCAAATTGGTCCATAAGACAGTGTGTGTTTAAATTTTGGAGACATTTTTGTTCATAAAATCATAAGGAAACATTTGGCCTAAAATTTCACTGCGGTAATGAGAAAAAAATAAACTTTATTCTGATACCAAAATTTCCATTTTGATGGAGAAGTGGGGTGACTAGGTTGTTGATCAGGTCACCCACCTTTAAAATACTGTACTGACCCTAGTATAGTCCCACCTGTTTTTAACCTGAAATTATCTTGAATTTAGGGGGTGGGATTATAATGGGATCTCCATCCTAACATAAAACACACAAACATCAAAATGTCAGAATTTTAGAGCTTTACTTATTCCAGACATTTTCAAGTGTCAAATGAGGTGTGTGATCAACAAAGACCTGTAAATGAACTGAATCATTGACCTGATTAAGTTTGTAAAGAAAAACACAAGAAACTATCAAAACATTAATGATTTTAACAAAAAATCTATTGATCTTCAGCAAAGGTGGGATTATAACAGGATTTTCTATAATTCTTCAGATTCTTTCAAAACTGGGGGTGGGATTATAATCGAGCATGGGACTATAATTGGGTCAGTACGGTAGTATTTCAACTTATAGATTCTGCTTTTGCAGAAATACTTGCATATCCAAGTGCATGTGCCCAAATGTGTGTATCCTTGAAAAAACCTAATGCATTCACGAGCATATTCAACATCTGGTAATTGCATGGCCCATTTCATGGTAGGTGCCACTTTTTGAATTTTGTCTAAAGTTCCCTTCCTAGCATGTTCAAGATTATGGGATCAACGTATTATTATTGGGGTTTTACCATTCCTCCCTATGGGATCTACCTCCCATAGCTTAACCAACTTGCTCCTGTTACATGTTTATGTGCTGAGATATCAAAATGTGCCTAAAATGACCATTTCTGGTGTAAACTGGAAATTCAAGCTATTTTGATCAAGTTGTCATTCTTCAACAAGTACACTTTCCTATTTCTCTAGTTTATTTTTGTTGGAGAATAAGATTCACAATGTATTAAGATAAAAATTAAGGATATAGCTTTTCGTGCAAAATGTCAGTGGGTGGATGTGACATTGTCCGTTCACTTTTACACACATTTTTGAGTCGTTCTTAAAACAAACATCAATTGCTTCCTTTTAGCCAAGAATATTGTCAATTTATTAATTTATGTCCTAAGATTATTGGACTAAACCATTATTGTTATTGTGCAGTGTGCACTGTAATTTTTGTTTACCTTAAAATGAATGCAGAGCACTCATTGTCCATTCACCTATTTTGTCACATCCATTAATTATATTTTAAATGTGGAATTTGGTATTTAACAAAAATGAACTATTCCACTTGTAATGTTATTTTTCAAATACAAATGGAAGAGCTTTATACTGGTACCCTATACATTAGGATTATCTATAAGGGCTAGCCAATCATTTTAATGTGTCTGTTCACTTTTGTAAGGTCACATCCATCACATCTTCCTTTCACTGCTCAAATACAAATATCAATATGTACCCAATTGTAGTTACTTTGTTGAGGCTATTTGGTGGCATTAAAATCACAAAATAAAGCCAGACCATTGAAAATGTGTCTGTTCACACACCCATTTGTCACATCCATCAAAAGGGGTTTTTGAATAAAAATACCTACCTAACAAGACTCTAACACATCAACTGACTTGTTTGATGGGCTTTTCACATTATATTTTAGAATATTATTATGGTTGTTTGATGTATTTTAGATCCTTATCCATTTTTTCAATTTTTCATAAACATTGTCTTTTATTAGCCTTTGCTCAGTAATGCATGGGCTTATGAAACATAATTTGATGCAAAGAGGTCAGAAATCAGTTTAAATTAAAAATGTGCTAGATACTTCAATTGGACTGAACAGAACCCATTCTTTAGATTAAACAACTATTCATAAAGATGCAATTGTCCGTTCACAAGATAAAACGTCACATCCACCCCTAAAAAAAGCCAATATACTGCTGATTCCCAATAAGTGTTTTGAAATGTTCTACTGGGTTAGTAGAAACTCTTAAAATGTTAAATCTTCAAGCACTTTCTGTATGAGAACACTTTTATTCAACATCAATAGTTGTCCATTCACATTGCGATGTCACATCCAACTTTTCACAAACATTGATATCAATCATCTAATTTATCCTGGCCAACTGGCATTGTTTGTCCTTATTACCCATACCTTGAACTTTAAACCATTGAATTATCAGCGCCATTGATTATTTTCAAGGTGAAGTAAACTGTTAGTCAATTCCAATTTTTGGCCACAAAATACACCTTGAATTTGCCATATATCTGTGAAATAACAAACAAATTTATTCAAATTTGTCCTAGAGAAAGCCTGGTGTATACTTTCTGTTATCCAATGACCATTAACATTATATGGACAAGTCAATGCTCATTATTCATTTGTAATTTAGAATCCATTTTCAACAAAATTACCAAAAATAAAACAAGCGATTGGAATTTTATTTGAAGTTGTGAACAATTAAGCTTGCCAGATGCATTTTTATGAAAACCTGTAGTCTTGGCAAGAAAAAAATGAGTAGTAAACAACTTTTAACTCACTTTGAAAAATTAACCCCTCAGTTGACAAAAGTGGCACCTAATTGTGAAATGGGCCATTTACATGTGTACCCCACACCCCATTTTTAAGCACTTCGCAGTTAAATGGATCTTCTGGCAAATTAGAAGTTTGTTGCACTGCCATGCTTGTGTGTGGATGCATTGGACACTTGCAAATTCAAATATGCATACTCAGACACACTCAGCAATGCAATCTCAACTATATGCAAATTTCCACTTGTATTCATATTCATCTCTCTCCAGGTTAAAAGAATTCAAAAAGAATAAAGGCCCAACAAGCAAAAAGCAAGGGAAGACAAAGGGGACATTTACAATCTCTGTGTCTGTCATCAGAGATGGAGTTGAAAAATTAAACTGTAAGAAGAGACGAAGCCGTTCAGGTAAAAATATGTACCGAAATATACATGTATGGGTATTTACATGTATGACACAATTAATTGTGTTGCAAGTAACACCATTTAGCACTAGATCTGCAGTTGGGATATGGATGACATGTTTTGTATGGAATTGGGTGTGGAAGCCACAACAGCCATCAATTTCATGTGCATTTACATGTATATGCATGTATGTGGTGTGATCCTCTATGAGCATTTTGAAGTTTGTGCAACAATGAATGACTGCTTTGTAAAACATGCCGCTTAGAAATTAAAAGTAACAAAGGAAACACATGTAGGCAAATATCGCAACATGATGCAAAACAACAGTTTTTAAAAATTTGTACTATTTTCACAAATGCATTGTGTTTTCTTTTTATATAAGACATGAATGTCTCATCTAGGAAGATGGTCTTCAAGTTGGATTCCACCCCATCCCTATTTGACAAAGACCTGCGGAGGGAACTCAGCCTACACAAGAAAGAGAAGTATGAACTGTGCAAGGCTGGGCATCCCTCCAAAGGATGTCGCCTGGAGCTGCTTCCACCCCACCTGGACACGCCACGAGCCATCAAGGAATGGGGTGGTATGAAACGCTCGCAGCTCTATGTACGTGTGGTAAGTATATTAACACTGCCAAAATTTACCTGCTTTCAAGTAATGGATGTGTTTCATTGCTGTTTGTGTTGGTTGATGTCTCGTTCATGTAAAATAATTTCTTCACCAATCTGTAAAGGAATTAGAAGATTCATAGTTTTTTAGTCCTTTACACTAATATATTCGTAACGATGTGTGATCAATACTTACCTGTGCTGCAATTCCTACCTTTTAAAGGTGCAACAACAAGAGATTTTGAGGCACCCAGATATTGTGTCAGAAAAGTAATTTCATATTCTTACCTTGTATTTGGCTACAGAAATGTCCTAAAAGAGAGAAAAAAAGGTGATTTTGATATGCCTATAGTTCATAAAACATTTCGTATTTCGTATTGCTCCTATACGAAATTAGAAATTTCATAATTTTTGTACTAAAGAAACATTTCTCAGCTTAATCCTTTCGAATGGGAATATTTTGATGGAAAGCTTTACACCAGGGCAAAAATCGGTACTTTAGATTTTTTAGGTACACCTGATATGTGAAATCTCTCATTGCACCTTTAATTCCTTAATTTGTTTGTCAATACTTTCGTTGTTAAAGCCTTTCAATATTTCTTGTTCAGCTAACACAAAAAGAAGACAAGACAGAAGAAGGGGGAAATGAGGACGCTCAGGATTCTGTACATCAGGTACTGTTACCAAAAGATTGCGTGCATGTTGGTAAATGAGGTTGTATTGCAGTGCACATGTGTTTACAATATGTTTAACTTTTTAATGGAAGTATATGTTCCACATGCCTGCTGATAAACAACTTAGCACATATACTGTGCCATCGAAGAAGGCAGCAAGGAAATTAAAGTCTGCTCAATCCAAAATACATCTCAAGGCCTATCTGTGAATACATGAAACTCTCCACAAGACATTAAAAGACTGGCCCAAGATAAAGGAGGAGCTTCATGAAAGAGAAATGATGATGATGATGGTAGACATTTATATAGTGCCTTTTCACAAAGTATCAAAGCACTTTACACTTCTGCTGCCACTAGAATATATCAGCTGCCTTACAAATGACCATGGACGGCGGGCGCTCAAAGGACAATATTCCTGACAGCTCCCCATTTTACACCTGGGTGGAGAGAGGCAAGCGAGATAAAGTGCCTTGCTCAAGTGCACAACACATTGGCCTGGGCGGGACTCGAACCCAGTACCTGCTTTGGGTCATGGGTCGGTCGTTGTATCCACTGGACCACGTGGTGGTGGTGGCGGCGGCGGCGGTTTCAAACTGTCAATACTTTCATTGATAAAGCCTTTTTAATATTTCTTGTTTAGCTTATGGAAGAAGATGAGACCGAGAAAGAGGGCAATGAAGGTGCTAATGATTCTGTACATAAGGTACTGTTATCAAAATATTACATGCACGTCAATGAGTTCCCTATCGTCGCGTTTGCAATACGTATAACTTTGGAAGTGTGCGTCCCATATGCCTCCTGATAAACCACTTAGGCTCATCTGTGATGGCATGACACTCTCTCTAAAACATATTAAAGACTGGTCACAATTAGAGCTTCGGGAGAGAAACTTGTGTCAGACTACAATTCAGCCACTAGATGATAAGGCAAAAGTGTTGGGAGTCGCACACTTTCACAATTTCAGCTTATTTCATCTGTGTCTCACATATTTCATATGGAATGCAAACCTATTCAATCCATTCAGGAACCATGGCTCAGTTTCTTCATTAAATTTACATAGGTGGAAAGAAAACATGCTTTCTTCTTTTTTTTCCACTTGCAAAAACACCTTTTTGCCATTTTTTTTATCAGCAAAGGTGGCAAATACTTTAAAAAGTTGAAATCATGCTAAATCCACTAGACCACACGTGCATGGAATCATGGCAAAAATCACAGACAAAAATAAAATCATATTAATACAGGTTTTTCTGCGATTACCCCATGATCCCTTTTAAAAATGTTGCAAACTTTCCAAATAAAAAGTACACTGCTTTAAATTGATTGAGAAAAACTTTTTTTTTTGTGATCCTACAAACAAGCATGGGTACCCGACAGTAAGAGGAGTGACGGTATCGGGCATAATAAACAATTTGACTTACTAATATCCGTGGATGTTTTTGCATATTTTCCACTTTCCAGGAATTAAAGTTCATTATTTGATTAACGAAGTTTGACAAAAGAATAAAATGATCAAATTCATCATATGTGCATATTTCTTTTGCCTTTAATTTTCCACTTTCTAGAAAGATAAGATAAAATAATTTTTAATACACTTGACTGGAAAGTGTGTAATCAGATTCAGAATGCAAATCAGTCTATAGCGTGACCAACCAGTGATGCAGAAACGTCCTTGCTTTGTTTGCATATGAAAGTTGCAGATCCAGAAATTCAAACTCCCCATTAATTTGATATTTTAAGTTGTCAATTTTGAGGAATTGTTTAATGCAAATGTGTAATGCATTAAAAGTTGTATTTTAGTGCTCACCAGCTGTCTGTATTACTTCTTAATGTTTAACTGACTTCATATGAGTTTCTACTAGTTTTGGCCACTTTTGCCAGTTATTGTCCCCGCCGAACAAAGTTCGGGAGGGGACTATAAAATGGGCTCCGTCCGTATGTCCGTGATAAAATGTGTCCGTGATAAAAATGTTAACCTGGAGCATTTTGCAATATCTTTTTTTCTGGATGAGCTAGAGTAGCCAAACTTGGGTATATTGTAGGAGGGGAAACCCCCTACTAACTATGTAATTCACTGTCCCAGGGTCCTCCCCTGGGTCTGTCACGGGGTAGGGGGAAAAAGTCAATATTGCACAGAAAATGTCAACATTTGGCCATATTGTGTACGATTATCTGGAGTTCCGTAAGGGCTACGATGATGTAACTTGGTGGAAAGAAGCGGGTTGATGAGTTCTCGACCTGATTAGATTTTGGATGTAAAGTATGCTAATTAATTATCTAATTTGAATAATTTATGAAAATTTTCCCGCAAGGCCTATGTACAAGTTTTCTGGAGTTCCGCAAGGCGTATAATGATGTAACTTTCCGGAAGGAAGCGGGCCGAGGAGTTCTCGACCAGATTAGATTTTGGGCATATTTCGGGGAAATTGCATATGCAAATGAGCTAATTAATATGCAAAAATCAGTGTAATTGCTAGGTGGGGGGACAAATTACACCACAACAAAGGTATTAACATATGTAGTACCCATGTTTCATTTAATGTTTTTTTTTAAGTTCTGGTTGTTGCATGTGGGTCAGTCTCTTGGGTTGCCAGCCTGTTTACACCTCTTGGAAAGTGTGAAAATACGTAAAATTTGGTGTTCCACCCCTTTCTAGACCTCCTATGGGTCCAAAATTTAAAATATGGTCACATGTTTTTTCAAAAATAGTGTTGCCAAATTGAATCATTTTTCATATCTTTACTAAATTTAGTGAATTTTAAGGGATTTTTGCATGATCACCTTCCACTTCAGACATTGCATGGTTTAAGCATGGTGGTCTAGTCGTTCCAAGTTAAGGGAGTGTTGGCCAGAATTAAGGGGGTGGTCTGATGTCGTACAATTTGTCACTTAGTGATCGCGACAGTCAGCGGGGACATAATTGTAGTATAGTGTATGACGAGTTCGCTTGTTGACTGGTTTAAATAGCAAAAAAAGGGTTTCTTTTCCAGTTTGTCATTTTGTTGGAAAACACAGGTTATTGCTGGCAAAAACGAAACCTTGTATGAAATCAATCTAGATTCCCCCTTTTGTTTCGCCTGAACGTGTTTGTTCAGGAAGAAACTTGAAATCACTTGTCTGAATGTATGTGGTATGTATGCCGCGTCATTTTGGTTAACGTTCGTTGGTAAAGTTCATTGGTTAAAGTTTTGTTACAGACCTGCCATTGGACATTGTTGCTTCAATTCAAACCAAACTGGTACAATGATCAGTGGTGGGGGACATAGGGGTGAGGTCAAGGGTTTTCAGGTCCACACCCCCCCCCCCCAAGGTCATCAGGGGTCAAATGAGGTCAATCTGGAAATATACTGAACGCGAAAGCAGGAGCGGACTGTGGTTCGAGAACCGCCTTGTTGATGCTACATTAGTCCTGTGTACTTCCCCTATACACAAACTATCTTAGTTAAGGAACAGAAACTCTTCTATCCTCAGGACAATGAAGAGGACTATTGCAATGCAGGAAGACACATCTCTTGCTGAGATTCTAGATAACTTTCAATATGAACAACAACATGGTCCATTCCACAACTCCAAAACAGGTAAGTGAGATAATGAGTTTCCATTTCAATTTGAGCAATTTCAGTACTGGAAAGTAAGGCAATGTTTTCAAAACAGAGGTAGGGCAATACACACTCCTCACCTGATCACATGCATTATTTGGGTTTTCTAGTTATTTCTTTTTTTTTTAATATATGGAGGAATGTCGATGCTTCATTGCCCTTCATATTTTACATGTGACATATTGCCATATTATGGGATGGATGGCATGGTCATATTTGTTACCACCACTAGACGGGACTTCTAACGGTGCGGAACTGATATGAAATAATGAAGGAGCAAGACAATGCAAGGGACGCGTGTGTATATTTTATGTGTGGCGGCGCGATTTGTGGCAATGCTCGAGTAAATGTGGTTTACTTTACGCGCGGAACGATACAAACCGAATAATTCCCGCCTTTTTGGTGGTAATCAAAGTATAGTGTGGGTGGGCTGGAATGGTCTAGTTAGGGACTACTATCACGGTCCGTAACCTAAGGGACTTTGGGAGGAAATTCACAATTTTAGAAAGTAAAATTGTACAGGTGTATTTGAAATTTAATTAAAAACATACTATTCCAGCAGTGACGGTGAAGTGTTCTCTTGCTAATGGTGCTTTAAAACTACACAGCAAGATTCCTAAGCACTGTGAACACCAGCGATTAGGCTACTCCATGTGTACTCTAAGCTTCTACCCAAGGGTACCCCCTGATGCAATGCATGCAGTACATACAACTAAGTAATTGAAAGTACACAATTAGCCACTGGGTGGATAGCAGCTATGTTTACTAGCAGTAACGATCCTATAGTGTATCTCAGTTGCCTGCTAGGGACTGACAGGTACATGTAAGCCACCAGTTGTGGAGTACCTCTGAGCTGCTCCATGGAGTACATTCACAGATAATCCTCTACAGGATGCTTAGGAAGCAATTTGACATAGAGGGCGCCAAACTCTCTGATCATTTTCAGCTTAGTAACATCAATCTTGGGGTTGGAGACATCACAAAACCCCAGGTATGACATTTTGTGACATATGTGACCCAAATTTAAATATGGATAAAATTACTAAAATAATCACACAGAGCCTCAAGCTCATTGCATGGGAGTACCCACGCAGGTCCTCCCACATGGGCTGACTAGTGGTTAAGCTACTGCGTGTGAACCTAGGTGGATGATTAGCCCCACTTTTGCGGCCAGCGATGTGGTACCCATGCGGGTGGGTATATACTCCGTGGCTACTTAACAGGTACTTCAAAGGTACTCCCATGAAGAAATTGGTTGTGTAATTTTGTGTTTTTGATCGGAAAAAATTAAGTGATTTCTCTCACCGGTGCGAATTTGTCACCCTGCCAAAGGTGCAGAATTCTGCAACATTTTGATGTTTCGCTGGCATTTTGAGCCTTTAAATGCATTAGATTCTTGATTTTTTTCAATCGAGTATGTACAAATACATTAAGAATGAAATCAGGATCTCAAACTTGAAAATTTTGATTCTTTTTTCTTCCAAAGTCAATTTCGCCACAGAAGTCTATGGGCCTTTTCCCAGTCCCTATATTAGTAAAATATAGGGACTGAAACTGAGTCTGTCTAGTGGTTTGGTGCTCGCTTTTGGTGCTAAAGGTCCCTGGTTCAATTCCCGTCTGGGCCACTTGTCTGAATTTATTCTGGTTACTAAAAAGAAATCTGAATTTAATTTTTAAGACCTATAGATTGAAATCAGGTATTGCCATCCCCATGGTTCATTTGGGAATTGGGCAAATGAACCACTTCGGTCCTGTGTACAAAAGAGCCGTACCTGTACATGTAAGTCAGTTTTGCAAGAGTAGGGTTTCTACCCCGACTCAGGCTGACTGTTCCCAATCCCATCCTGGTGCTGTTTGGACAATCACAATCTAAATGATATAGGTCCTTGCTCTGTAGTGACTGCAGCCTATAGAGGAAACAAATGATTCTGATGCTTCCACAATGAACAGCAGTGCTTTTAGTCTGGATCTGGAGAAAGGTGCTATACAAATATTAAAATTGAAATATTGTATATCTACTGCTTCTCCTTATGTCTGCATGTGCACATTTCTGCCAGATTTTCAGCATTCTGCAGTCACTTAACAAGTTCCTTTGATGAAATTTCTCATCTTCTCATTTTACTTTCACTGACATGTCTTGCGCTTAACAAATGCAACTCATTCTACATTGATTTATTTTTGACACACTGTATTTGCAGCTTTTTTTCAGTTTCCGGAACTGTTCATTTTTGACCATCTAACAACAAAAGCCCCTGTACTAACAATACTTGACATGATGGTCCCATTTCGGGAAGTTATTGGTAGCTTGGGATCAAAAGTGACAAGTGATGACAGTCCTGGTGGGCCACTGGCATGTGTGAGAGACTTTCTGTGCCATGGAAGGCATTTCCTTTCAACTGAAACAGAAGCACTAAGGGTATGTTTTGTTTTCATTGCAATCTTGTTCCACTTTGGCTTTGCCATCAGTGTGTACTAGTGAATGTAATTACCTAAATAAATTAAATTCAGTTGGTGTTAGGCCATGGTGCATTATCTATACTACTAAAAAATGAGATCTATCTGCGAGCCTGTCTGTCTGTCCAGCTATGCGTTTCGATGTGCTTTAACATATGGGGCTGATATTTGGCATGAAGATATGGGAGGACAGTCTAACCTTTGTTATGGGGTTTCAGCGTGACCCAAAAGACACTACTCCTTCCATACTTAGCAGGGGCGGCAGAACGTTTTCACATTGGGGGATGGCTTGACAGATAAAATGTGTAAAAAAAATTTTTGACTGGAAAAAAATCACTTGTATGGTTTAAACTAAGAGACTTATCACATTTGCTGCTATTTGTAACTCTTCCAATACTTTGAAAGAGGAACTCACTATACATGATCTCACTTGATGACTATCCTATTCAGAGTAATTATGATTTCACTTATCTTCATTCTATTTTTCTTCTTAATATAGTGTTACTTCCATGGTGAATTATTTAAAGACAAGGCTGCAATGAAGAAGTTTTTTCCATCAGACAACAACCTCGCAGACTTTTACAGATGCTTAACAAGCACATTGATAGAAGATGTGAAGGTACCTTATATTGAGAGAATAATAGTACTACTTTTAGGCTGATCAAGTGTCTATGTGTGTGATTTCACATGGGTTATAGCATTATTTAAGTTGAGCTACCAGGCTGCAGGCTGGGTTTTTCCATGCAAAAATAACATTCACAGAATATAAGTGTACGTTCCACATTAGTACATGTTTGTAGATGGCTTAATCGGGCTTCCAAGTTCTCTACTGCCATACTTTATGATAATATTTGTTAGCCAGCCAATCAGAGCCGATTTGCACAGATCAGAACATGCACAGAAAAGACCTATGGCATTGGTAACAATTGTGACCACCACTATGAACTTATATCATGCCTCATCTAAACTGGACATTAGGTTCTTGCCAAAGTTAGCTGTCGTATCCAATCATGAGAAATATGCAAAAAAAAAACAATAATAGCAACATTTTAATATGCAATTTTTGAAACTACAAAGCCTTGTGTAATACTTGCATACATAACTACCCACATGTATCAGGTCTCATCAAAGCATATTTGCAATGAAAAATCGCCTGGGTCATACTTGTGTCCACCACTAATCAAATGCAAGTCTGATATAAAATTGGGTCGATTAAGCCCAAATTAATTGGTCGAGCTATGAGTTCCAAAAATATTGGGCGAAACATCATGTTTTGGATCCGATATTTTCACACACTTGGACTCCTCAAAACATGATAATGGGCAAAATCGGTCGGAGTGTGTTCTTGAGAAAAGAACAAAGATTTACTTTTTGATCAATATGAGATGATGCATTTGTTCAATTTTCATTTCAGGCATATAATGTCCAATACTTCAGAACACTGAAGGCACTCTTTCAAATAAAAATCGACAAGGTGATTTCCTCCAGCAACTATGCAAAAATCCAGAAAGAACCACATGCAGGTAAATATTTCCAAGTGTCTGTACTAATAATGTGTGGTTTAATTGCATCTGGCATGATGGGGCTAAAGCCCATGATATACTTCCAGTCGCAGCGAGCGATTTCTGCATGTGAGCATGCGTAACACTTGATCTTGGTCAAAATCCGGTATTGCGGACGCCAATCGCTCGCTGTGACTGGAAGTACATCATGGGCTTTAAACCTCGTACAACTTTGTCATTCACACGGTCCACTGAAGTGTGCCTATTTAGTTGCACTGTGCAGTGTTCCCAGCATTTCTGGTGTGGGTAAGGGGATGGGAAGGTGGGATGTTGGGGAGAGGGAAGGTGGGATATTGGTGGAGTGGGAAAGTGGGATGTTGGTGGAGGGAGCAGGTGGGATGTTGGTAGAGGGGAAGGTGGGTGTTGGGGAAGGGGCATGTGGGGTGTTGGGGAGTGGGATGTCTGCGATTCTCCATCATACTTGGAGAAAAGTTAAAAGGATTTAATGGCTATGATTAGGCAACTCGGTTTTCCAATGCATTTTGTTTCACTTCTGCTGCAGGATACAAGATGGTGCGACCTACTTAGATGTGCTACTTCAGGGGCGGTGCCATGGTAGTGGCAGGAAGAGTTTAAAAACCCGGAAAATAAAACCACTTTTTAATGCAATACATTGCATACAATTTGTAGTTTTACCTATATGAGTTAATCATGTACTTTTTCGCCCCTCCTAAGATTTTATCCTGGTGCCGCCCTGTGCTACATTAAAAGTGAGGGTATGCATGCATGCATCGTTGATGCTCTCATTTATTTTCCCCATAATTGACGGCATAAATTTTTTTTTTTTGGTTAAGACAAGCAGTCATTCTAGAAAACATGATCTTAAAAATGCCACCCTCTGAATTGGGGGTCTGCTCACCTCAAACTTCCAATGTACTGTGAGATTTCTGAAGATTACAACTATAACTTCGGGCAAGGTGTGGATAATGAGCATTCTCCATTGACTACATATTCCATGATGGTGATCACACTCAGCATTTTAAAACTGTAGTATACAATCATTCATAGCATTGCTTTGGGTATTTTGTTTTATTTCTCCTGCAAGTATTTCATTTTACCTGAACATAAGCTTGCAAAATATATATGAATGTAAAATCTATACTACTAAAAAATGAGATCTGTCTGTCTTCGAGTCTGTCCGCTAAGCGTTTCATTATGCTCTGACATGGGGCTGATATTTGGCATGAAGGTAGGGGAGTTCAATACAGTGGCGTCCCCGGGGAAGGGGGGGGGGCAGCTGCCCCCTGCTGAAAAAATTAGTGATTTACATAGGCCATATACTATACTAACAAATTTAATATATGCTTGCCCCCTGAAAATGTGTGCCCCCTCCCCCCCTGAAAAAAACTGGTTATGCCACTGTTTCAATATGACCTTTGTTGGCAGGGTTGCAGAGTGACCCAAAAGGTCAATCATCTAGCGGTCAATTTGCATAGAAATGCCCTATGACCACCAAATTTGATCAAAAGGACCACTGACCTAAGTACAGAACAAATCTGAGGTCAAAGGTCACATGCATACATAGTTCAAAGGTCTCTCTCTCTCTCTCTATCTCTCTCCACATGAATATGTACTTCATATGCACTTTAGTACACAGCATGTTGCAAATCAACCTTAGCAAGTCTACTGGGAAAAAGAGGAGTATCGCATCCTTCGTCAAGAACTTTTTAGTCTTTGTAGAGGAAGATCAGGTTTACTTATGCACTGTTATTTATTTCATTTATATATTAATTGATCCTAATACTACATTTGTATTAAATTTTCATTTTTAACTCCTTCAATCAATCTAGAAATAGGGGGTTTCAAATAATTAATGTTGATTCTTGTTTAAAAATTTTCTTTATTCAGAGGTTATCCTTACAGAAAGGTGAACAGGCTTCCCACTGCTAGCATATAATGAGCACATACCCTTTTGAGTCTAGCATTTACACAACTCTTTGAAGTTCCCTTGCATTTGTAAACTAATTTACTCATTGCATGATATTTTTCTTAATCTTCAACCATTTATTCACATTGTTGAGCTTGTTTTTTTCCTAACATGACCCACCTACTTTTAAAGAATTGCAAATTTTCCTCTTTTCATGCATGGCCAAATAAAAAATGCTAAGCTGCAATGTGAACGTTAACACCACACCATTATTCTATTGAAAATTAAACACCAAATTCAAAGGATTTTTAGCTGTTTTCTGTTGCCATTCATATCATGCTTTACCATTTTACATGTTAATGCAACAGTGGATGAAATCTTTACTTGTTAGGATGGTAGGGCATAGGAAGCCCTACCATTGGTCGAAGTTAAGTCAAGTTTGCATACTCACATTAATGATAATGACCTCATTTGCATATTTGGGTCAAATATTTGGCTCTTAATTCTGTATGCAACAACTGATAAACTTCAAACCAGTCAGGATAATAGGACATCCTTAGCTCTACCATTGTAGGAAGTGACACCTTCTTATATTCATAATTATGATAATGAGCATTATGCATATTTGGTCCAATGGCTTATTCAATTGACTCTGTTGACTGAATTGACTGATTGACTTCTAACTTGCTGGAATAGTGTTTCAAGGTCAGTCCTACCATTGCACCAAATTATGTGTAATTTGCTTATTCAAATAATAATAAACTAATTTACATATTTGTGGTGAAATGATATGCAAATCTGAAACTGGCCTAAATTAGAAAATTTCAAGTCCAATTTCATACCATACTTGGGTTAAATAGGTACAACATGGGAACCTTTATAGGTTAATGAGGTTTAGGTCACATACCAAGGTCTAAAGCTATCTGAGGTCAAGGTATAAATAGGCTGATAATATGAAATGGACCTATTTCAAAAGTTGAAGCCCAGTTGCAATCCAACTTACATCATAGATGCAACATTGGAACCTTCATATATTAATGATGTCGGAGGTCACATACCACTTGAGGTCAATGCTCATTTGATGTCAATTAGGTATAAAATGGACTGAAAATACGAACTTGACCTAATTTGAAAAGTTGAAATCAAATTGCAACCCAACTTAGGTAATAGATGCAACATAAGAACCTTCATTTGTTAATGAGGTCAATTAAATGTCCCATACCAAGGGCAAAGGTCATTTGTGGTCAAGTTATAAAATAGGCTGCAAATATGAAATTGGCCTGATTTGAAAGGTTGTAGTCCAATCAGAAGCTATATGCTAGTCATCTGTGCCAGAGGAATATGGAAGTTATGAATGAATGAAATAAATGACCTGAACTTGAACCAGGTTTAAACTTGCTGTATCTTTCATTTATCACCATATCAACATATACTTCCATCAAATAAAGTCATTGGTCAAATGAATCACTGTCAAATGGTTTACACAGCTGGATTCTTCTTCCTAAGATGTGGTCTCATTGCCAGGTTCTCTGTAGTTATTTCAAGTTGGAGCAACTCTGAAGTACCTTTAGAGGTACTCTGCAGCTATTCCACAGAGTACCTGGTATTATGAGACTCATGTCTCTGGGCAGGAGAATCTTGACCTGCACACAGCGTGGATGCACACTGACCTCCCATGACCTCAGTATGACCTTTGAAACAATTCTATCAAACTTCTTTTGTGCATCCCTTTACACAAACTGGCCACGACGATTAGACAAGGTTGAAGGGAACAGTATATTTGTTTGTTCTGACTTGTGTTTTGATTTATTATTTTGTTATTAGTAAGTAGTAGTATTTTATAGTATTCTATATTACTATTGTGTTTTTGCTATTACTAATATTATCTTAACAAATATCATCATAACTGTATTTTTATACTAATTTTTATTGTCATCAATGTCACAAATTACTTGATATGACTGCCATTTTCTTACTGTTGTCATAACTTTCAAATACTAGTACTAAAACACTATCGTGATTCACACAAAGAAGTAAAATATTGAAATTCGCAGGAATGCCTTAAGGTCATTTCATGATTCCAGCACCTTTGTTTTATTCATTGTTCACTAGATATCCTTGATAAGGGCTTTTCCAAAAGTTGAGTTGATTCCGATCATTGCGGTTTTGTCTTATGAGCGAATGCTTGTTTCCCACGCTCCATAGGCCACTGTGCTGTAATCTTCGGTCTGTTCCGGACAGGTATAAGGACTAAGGTTAATGGTTCAGATGATATATAAAAACCTCACTTTGTAAGTCGGGGAGCAATGGTTGTGTGATCATGAAACGCCCTTTCAAGGTGTGAAGGAGTCTGTAGAAATCTCATAGATTATTTTTAGCGACTGAAAAATTTACTGAAAAGGAAGAAAACAGTAGTAGTGCTCAAAGATATGAATTAAATTCAATACGCATTGTACCCAAGTGGCCGTCCGGACCAGTACTGACTAAAATTCCGATTTTGTCCTTATTAGTAGCTTCCAGGCTTATCACTAGTTTACAGACATGACAAAATGGGATTTTGATTTTTTTTTTCTGATATAGCAAATCACTGCATACCTTTAACCAACCTCATTGTACAAATTGACCAATGGTAGTGTTGTAATTTTTGTCAAAATGGACTTACACATAAGCTGTCGAAATCTGTGTTCAAAACTACATCCTTGAGGTAATCAATATTAATTCTTATCCAAGGCAGTGAGGGGTGGTTGCAATCTAATTCTTTTCTTGACATCCTACCAGTACTTCTACAAACAAGTTTGTCAAGGTAATATTAGAAAAAAGTTTATAACAAAAAACAACCCCAAACAAAGAAACAATGGGCTGGAAAATCCTTCAAAATCACGAGTATATTCTGTGTTATTTATTTCCTAATTATTTGTTTTGTATCTTTTCATTTTAATATAAAACTAAAAACTTGTATGTATATATTTCTTTCATGTAGGTGAACAGGGGGAATTTAATCAATAAAGAATTCAGCCAAATCAATTTTCAGGAATAATGGTCTTTGTTTTTGCATTATATGATGATTTTGGTTTGTTTGGCACATACAGGTCATTTTGTTTTGGCAAGAGGAGAACCTGTAACCATTTCTTGAATTTGAATGGGGAATTGTTACATGAGGTTGCAACCATGACACTTCTCAGTCATTCATAATCAAAATGTACATGACAATGAATGATTTTAAAGGTGGGGACGGGGGGGGCGCTGACCCGATCATGGTCTGACTCTCATGTTGTTTCTCACTCACAGGTAGGCATATCACAAAAGAAATCTGATTTAAAATTGTGAGTTAAATCGTGTCCAGCTGTTTGGATAGTAGAAGGGAAAATTGTGTACCAATTGGCCCATATGACTGTGTGTTACTAATGTGGTATACCACAATTGGAGACATTTTTGTCACAAAATAAAAAGGAAAAATTTTCTGGGCTTAAAAGTCAGGGGTAATGAGAAAATGTGAACTTTCTTCTGATATCACAATCTCATGTGATGGAGCAAGGGGGGGGGGGGTCGGTATGATAGGTCACATACCTTTAATGAATTATGATTTCTGTGTTGCCAATTGAAAACATAGATACTTATCATGACAAAGAAAATCCTGACACTCTCACCTTAAATGTCTAAAAATTGTTAGAGTTGTTTGTGCTATTCACATTATTTTGCAGGAAGGTCTAATGGTCATGCTCATGGTGTATTTCAAGATCAGTGTAAAAAGTGAATGTTTGCTTAATTTCACCAAATGGTACCTTATATTTTCAGAGCTGGCCAGGTTTATGTGATAATGACACCACATGGTGCTACCAGTATTGTTGCTGACAGAAGGAATCACAAGGTTTGAGTCACTCCAAATCTTGCTTTCTGAATTATTGTGTACTATACCATTAATTTTTTGAAGTCCCCACAACCCCCAAAAATAAATCATAGTGTACGGCTAGCGTGGTGTCATAGATTTAACTCTCTAACTCACAAACCATTTTCTTCATGGGAGTAGTAGTACCTTTGATGTAGCTGTTAAGTAGCCACAGACTACCCACCCGCATAGGTACCACATCGCCGACCGCAAAAGTGAGGGTAACCATCCACCTAGGTACAAACACAGTAGCTAAAAACCAGTCACCCCAGGTGGGAGGACCTGCGTGGGTACTCCCATGCAAATGAGCTTTGTGTGATTATTTTAGAGTAATTTGTATTCCATTATTTAATATTTTGGTCACATATGGTATATGTTTTTACACAAAATGTCATATAGGTTTTTGCGATGCGCACACTCAAATATAGACGTTACTAAGCTTGTAACTGATCAGAAAGTCAAAACAACATGGAATGTTTGGCGCCCTCTATGGTCCAAAGTGTGCCTACTAAGCAGCCGGTAGGGAGTACCTGTGAAGGTACTCCCGAGGAGTAGCTGCGGAGGTACTCCACTACTGTGGCTTACATTGGGTACCTGTCAGTCACCTAGCAGGGCACTGCAGAGTACACTATAGGATAGGTACTTCTAAGTAAACATAGCTGCTATCAATCCAGTGGCTTGTGTACTTTACAAGTACTTAGTTTAGGTACTGCATCAATAGGCATCAAGCGGGGTACAATTGGAGTAGAAGTAAGAGACACATGGAGTAGCATAAGCTCGGGGTTACACCGTGAGTCCGATCTTGTTGTGTCTGTATTTATATACTTACATAATAATAATAATAAATAATAATTATGGATTTTTAACGCGCGACATATCCACGTAAACGTGATCAAGGCGCTGTGCGGATGCCATTGTTATAAGGCGCTCAGCACATCAGAGAAACCTAATACCAGAACAGATTTATGCAAGAAGCCCGATTTAGAAGAAGGAGGGAGGAAACCGCGAGTACCCGGAGAAAAACTGCGGGAACGAGTATGGATCGAGAAACCAATTCACATAAAGCCACTGAGAACGAGCCCCTGCCGGGAATCGAACGAGACCTCATGGTGAAAGGCGAGGGAAGCATACGCTACGCCAACCCGTTCCCCCTTCTTTAACTTTCTAACTCTCTATGTATGGACACTCTTAATGGGTATCACTTGTCGAATGCACTATTGGTGTACTAGATTTGACTGATCAGAGACACTTTTGTATCGTAAACAAGTGTGTTAAAGGTGGTTGTTCCGATTTATGTGTATTGTGTTCTCTACTACTATGAGAGCCTGGCACTTGCCCATACACCCATCAAGTACGTTTTTGATGGTAGACGAGATAATGCATGTTGCAAAGCCCTATTCAATTACGTGCTAATATGATGGTAACCACTAAAACGGTGGTTTTTGTTTATTCTTGGATGAAATGGATTTGAGGGCTCCAAATTTCAGGACTGACAATGAGAAAAATATGGCACTTCATCTGATATCAAAATCGATACTACTTCCGGGTAAATAAGGGGGGGTCCCAAAGACGATCGAAATGCACCTTTAAGATCAGAAAATTCCTTCAACTGGTGCAATTTGTATGCAGTTCATAAAAAGACAACATTGAGTCATTTCAGTGGATAGCCTTATTTTTTATCAAAATAGCCAAATCTACAAATGGTTCACCATGAAATCTGCTATTATTGAATAGAATTGGCATTTATATTCTTTACCATGTATAAAACCTTGCAGACATGTAGATCTGTGTGTATGCTTCTAAATGTTGCGTTTATTTCTACAGAAAACTCTGGACATCCCCCTTAGTTGGAAGGAAGTGATTTCACAGGTTCAGATGACAACATTGCCTCTTCAACGTACAGCTTGTTTGCAGCCCCCAATATCAGATGGTAGGGAATGTGTTATCAATTGCGACGGACATGTGGTATTGTACTCACCTGTCACAAGAGTAATGTGAAATCTCGGTTTTTATTTTTTGAGGAGAGCCACTATGGTTCTATTCCGTAATATGATTATGTCATCTATATACTGTATATCTTTACGTTGGCATTTCTTCTGATAACATTACGATATTATGTCACCAGAGTGTCAAATAAAAATTTATGTTGATAATTATAGAAGAAGTAAAACGATACTTTTTTTTTACTCATGGAATGGCCTAAAAATTTAGTTGTATTTGTCCATTTGATTTGGTTCAGGTCATTGTGTGTGAAATTTGATGTGTGCACCTGTTACACCCTCCTACAGATGTAACTGCACCATACTTTCACGCCCTTTGTAGGACTCTAAACAGGGGAACAAATAAATGTGTCAAAGACTAATGATATCCTAAGTCAAAGAGGATTATCCTTTTTCTTTCTGTATAGATACTAAGTATACTATTCACTACAAATAGTTCAAAAATTTCAGGATAGGCCATGATATCGTTTCATTTTGCGCACATCATCTTTTCTTAGCAATTACAAACTCAATAAATGTGTCCACAAGCTTGAAACTGCAGGCCACAGTCGGATCATGAAAAAATCACAAACGATACGTTCAACATTTCCAATGAGATCCTTAACCTCTTTAGACTCTAACTCACAAGTCTGACCCAGAGGTGCATTTCAGGACATCCCATCATACAACCGCATGTTGTGTGGTTAACCAATTAAATAACAGGGGCCAAGTAGCAGCCACTGCACAGCACACAGATTAACAGTTAAATTTGAAAGTTATGAGGGGATTATTGAGTTGTGTTTTACAATGTTCAGACATTGGCGATCGGCAATAAGTTGATACTATTAGTGTGTATTAAGTCTGTTATCCCCAGAAGTGTTTTCAAGTGCAATCGATTAGCGAGTAGAGCAATTTAAAACACCTCATGTTCTACATAATTCCAATGGGATTGACAGTCAAAGACAGTTGCACCCTGGTGATAGGACTATACTTCAGTCCAGCCTGAACTAAGGGTGACGTTTCAGAGGCTTTCACGCAGTCTAAACGTGCGAATGCAGTAAGCCGCAGCTGCCGCATAAAATCGTGGCTACTTAACATTTCATCTAGGCCCCAGTTCATTGTGCTTATTCTGCTGCACTCTTCCAGATATTTTATAGCCTCATTAAAGGACCACTATCAGTGATTTGCAATCAGGCAACTCGAAAAAATCATCAAAAAGCAGATTGTTGCATGTATGTACAAGTACAGATTTCCCTACATACCCTGCCAAGGATAAGACAGAAGCAAAACCTAATAAGACAGAATCGGATTCAGTCTTTACTGTCGTACGGACACTTACTACAATACTAATTGACTGGAGAATAGTATCTGGAACACTGCCGGTTTTCTTCCTTTTCTTGTCAATCTACAGCTGGAGAAAAGGTAACTTATGAGAATTCTTACAACTTATCCTTCACTTTGAAGATAATGCCTGCTATTTTCAAATATTTTTCAAATCTTTGATAGTTATCTATAAATTCACCATCTCAACTGTTATGGTTTTTATACCCTGATATTAATTACATTATTGCCAATCACTTTCTGTAAGCCCCGGGTTCCGTCCTGTTTTGTTTTTTGTCCTGTCTTTGTTTTGTTTTTTTGTCCCGCCTTTGATGGACCACAATAAGTCCCACTTTCTACTGGCTGGGGTCAATCTTAAAGTCATTGATAAGGCCTCTCCCACACACACATCTTCCCCATTACTCATTAGTATTATTTCAACATGTTATTTATCTTTCTATTAATGGTTGTGTTAAATGGACCAAAATCTTACTGTATTACACCATCAAGTCTAATAAATTATAGATTAATTATTATAGATTTAAATTTAACTTCTGGTGTGCATCAGAGAGGCTTGTCCATGTACATGCTCTAAGAAGCCATTTGAAAAAACATTTACTTCCCCAGTACTGATTCTTCTGGAGGATGTTGATTATATTTGTATTTGTGTATATTTATATTGCCACTATTTTTGTAAAGCACTGTTGATCTCTGCAGAGTGCTATGGTAAATGCTCATTCATAATCGCGCAATCTACCTGGTGGTTACGCGCAGATCCAGATCGGATCCAGATCAATCTGTTTCCAGTGACTAGTTTGCATCTACACGGGCAACGGCCAAATTTGTCAGATCTGCAACGCGTACATGAGGTGTAACGATGGGTTAGTGTTCTGCACTTTAGCGCGTTACTTCTAGGGTTTACGCGTTATAAAGTATTCTCGCATCACCAAGGTACGCGTAGATTTGTACACTTTATGCTTGGAACGGTTGCCTACTTTTGCACTCACTGCGCCGTGTTGAGTTCTTAAAGGGTCTCCCATGATTCTGGATCTGTGATTGGATCTCGGAGAAGAAACGGAAATGATCGGATTGCAGGCCTTGTGATGCTCATTCATCATCAGCAGCAGCAGCACGATTTCTCCTTGACTACAATTTTTTTTGCTATAGATATATTCTTTTTGTGAAACAATGAGTAAAAACATCATCAGAAAGGTTAATGTCATAATTCCCAAATCAGAATGTTCTATTAGGTAAGAATGAAAAGCTTTTCATTCATAATCATTCATTCTTCTTAGCGTATCCACAAGTCATGTAATGGCTTGCGGTGGTGTCAGGATTTATTCAACTGAGTGCTGAAACAGGGGCCGCGGTAGCCAGGACGACGCTCCTAACAGGCCCGCCTTGGGAATGGGCGGATTGGGAAACAGCGGGTTTCATACTCTTATCGACATGACGTGTTATACATGTACTGTTGTGTCTCTCTGTACATGGGATCTGCAGCTTAATGTCCCCTCCGAAGGACGGGATGCTTTCATGATCCATTTGCCCAATTCCAAGTGAACCACGGGGAGAGCGGTATTCTGCATTTAATCAACAGCTGGTATACAAATCAAATCCAGAATTGATACCCGAATAAATCCCAGCAAGTGCCTCGACCCAACCGGGATTTGAACCTGGGAATTTTGTTGGTAAATTTGCGCCACAGGCAAGCACCTTAACCGCTAGGCCACGCTCTCCCACAATTCCATATTCCACAAATACATCAGGACATTAATACAGTGTAAATTATTACTTTGCACTACTTGGGTTAGTGTTTTTTTATTTTCTTATATTACTTTGAAGTTAAAATTTCAGAAAAGGTGTTGCATTGCTGATTGATCCCAGCATGCATGATGAGCAGCCCGAATTACTAGTTCTTGTGAGCAAGATCTGTGAAACATGTCCAATGATGGCTTGTTCATGTATACCTCGTATGTATCGGCATACGCGATTGGTCAATACGCGTCACGTGACCATGTATCAATCTGATTGGGAAAATTGCCAGTATCTTTAGTTACTATTATTTCCATGATACTTGCATATAGAAGGCTTTGGAAGAATACACCTGCATCCATAATCTACATATTAAATTAAAATAGGGTATAGGGTTTTTACCTCTATTCCATTTATGATAATTAAACAGGTTATGGTCATATCCATATAGTGCCGTCCTTTCCATGTGCCTGATTAACTGAATTATATGGTAAACTTTTCTTTCATTAAGGTTCACTTGACACTTGACTGATCTCAGTCATATGAAGAAGTCTGATGACACAAGGTTAGTATATAAGTGCGTGGGCGGATCCAGATTTGAAAAACGTCCAAATAACAGGGGGGGGGGTGGGGGGGGGGGGGGGGGGCTGAAAAAGGTGAAACTTTTCCAAAAGCTTCAAAATGGGCTGATTTTGCAAAGATGTGCAGATTACTCGGGGGCTTGGAGGTGAACCTACTATTACTATTAACGTTTGATTAACGAAGCATTAAATTCAAGGGGTTTTCTGTGATGCATAGTCCGTTTTTTCCTCGATTACATTAAAGAAATTAGATTTTTTATATTTTCCTGTAACCTGCCCACCTATATTATTATGTGTCTAATCTTGCGTGCAAATCGATCTACCCTGTAAGAAATTCATAATTTTGTATTTTCGGACAAAATTACAACACACCCAGTAGCCTACGGGGCAGCGCAATACAACTCATTTGCTCATAGCATCAAACGCAGCTGAAATTCTGAAAATAACCCTTTCTTGAGGATATCTAGTGAATCAAAATGTTCTAGGATCACAAAATGTACCTTTAATTAGCATACACCAAATGTAAAGCTACTTATTGCCATTGGTTGTTTGTACCTATTAGTGTTTTCACATCCAATCTCATTGCACAGGTCAACACCATACCACTGGAGTAAGCAACAGCATCCTTGATGCTCTCATTAAAAACTTATATTACAATGATTAAATAAGAATGTTAAAATTAACACTCTAGACCATCTTTAATGTAAAGTATTTCTTTTACATAGAATGTGGAGGAATCCGAGGATGAGCGTGGAAAGCTAGATACCAACATCACCTGTGATACAGTGAGTTGAAATTATGAATGAAAGCTTTAAAAAATAACTTTCACTGTGAGAAATGGTTATTTAATTAGACTTTCTAAAGGACATTTGGCACATTTTTTGTTTTGTTTATTTTTCAATTACATGAAAATTTTTTTGCAATGCTATCAATGTGTATTTTATTTGAGAGTGTCATTGTCACCGCGCATACTGCGGTGCAGATCAATTGCAGTGGTACAGTGTGAAGGGTTTTTCAGGTAACAGCTTTTTCTTGCTATTTCTCTCAGGCAACGAGAGCACATCAGTGTGAAATTGGGAGATGTGTAAACTTAAGATTGGTCTTACTGAAGTGGCCAGTTATCCACAACTCTTCCATATAAAGATGACCATGTAGATCCTCAGTGGCCTAACCGCAGTCAAACCACACTGACCTCGCACATAGTTCAACAGGATCATCAACAGCATCATGTGTCAGAAGCAGATTCCATGTTAATAACATCTTCTACATTTTGCTGGATTTTGTCCTTTTCACTGGAGTCCGAAAGGAAATTATGACTTTCGATGGATGAAAAAATCATCTCTGAGTATCTGACACCACTGTGTTGGCTCTTTATAGGTGATATACAAAGTGGCAATACAAGAACGACAAAGGATAGGAACCCCTTCAGCTTGATTTAACCATTACGCCTCTGTAAAAGCAGTGAAAGCTTTGCATAGACCTTTCCGTCAAGTCTGAAGAGCAGCCTATCGTAACAATGGGGCCTCCCATTGTTGTGTTAGTATGTATTGAAGACGATTTGAAATAAGACATAGTTACAATAAATAGTTTAAATTCTTTTTTCTTCTACACGCAAGAGAGAGTTTTCAAGTTTGTGAGTTTTCTGAGTTCTTGAGTTTTGTCAAGTTTTTGCCTGAGGTCATTAACTTTAGTTTACTTACCTAAACCTGGGGTTACATGCGCTTTCTCAGAGAAGGGTATCTGACCCGACTAAAACCTGTGACTTTGAACAAGGTTTTGTTTTCTGTACCATCAAATTCTGAAAAAAGAAGTGCGTATATACGCAGCTTAAAAGAGCAAGAAGGTCCAGGAAGTTGGACGAGTCGATCCAACGATCCACAACTATTATTACTCTCTAGGGGCAAGAACACTACAACACTGAGTACAAAGGAGAAATCGACTATTTTCCTGGCCTTATACAGTATATGTTACTGTGGCAAAGACACAAAAGAGGGACAACGGTTCAGGAGTGTAAGGATGCAAAACGTGGAGGGAGCGGGATTGGAATATATGTTAAATGCATTCGAAACTAACCATAACAAACCAAAATGCAAAAGTACAAACTTTGGGATGGAAAACAGACAGAAATCACTTTCAACCAAGTAAAAAATATGGACAGCTGTCCCAAATAGGTCTCCGATATATAAATGGGTTCTCGAACCATAGAAATACCACACCCCAATCACTGGACCTCACATCACAACACCATCACAATGTCATCCCTTCAATACCACCCCCCCCGACATACCCCTCCCATACGCACAATCCACACCCCATACACTGGACCACACCCCATACCACATCCCATACCCCCCGTAGCACCCCCTACCCACAACCCCCCCCCTCCCCCCACCACAACCCAACCCCTACGCACCCCCTTACCACCCCCCCCACACCTACACCCCCCCTCCCCCCAACCACACCCCGCCACCCCAGACCACCCCGACCCACATCCCCATAACTCCGGACCACACCGGGGCCCCCATACCTCTGACCATACCCACGGACCATACCCTCACATACGCCACAGACCACACCCCCATTCCTGGGCACACCCATACTTCTTCCAATCCCACCACCCACCCATATCACCGAACCACACACCACACCCTCGCAATTGGTCAGCCCTATGCAATAACCCAGAAACTACACAACAACAAACCCCAATACCTCCAACACAACCCCCTAGTGACTACAACAATCGCCACCCCCGTACCACACCCAACACCCACGAGACCAACACCCAACATGCACACCCAACACCCACAACCACCAAAGCCCAACACGGCACACCATCAACCCCCACAGACCACGCCAACACCCACATACACACCCAACACCCACAACCCCATATCCTCCATACCACACCCCATCCCTCCTCCAGACGCACCACCACCCCATAACCACCATACACAACCCATACCACCATCACCACAACCAACCCCATACCGCGCAACCATACCCCTTACCAACACACACCCCATACCCTACCACAGATTCACCCATACCCCTGACCACCTTGCTTTAAAATTAAATTTCCCTGGAAGATGTTTATTTTTGCACTGATTTCCTCACTTATTTGTTATTAATAAATTTCCTCCAAATGGCCACGTTTCCCTTCAAATGGCCAATTTCCCTGGAAGGAGCTTCCCAAATTCCCTCCTTTTTTCAACATGCTGACCACAACCTCCCTATAACCCCTGACCACACCCATACCCCTGACCCCACACCCCCTACCCCTGACACAAAGGGGTGGTGGGGGATACCCATACCCCTGACCACACCCCTATACCTCTACCACACCCCCATACCCCCTTACCCCAAACCCCATAACACCCTCTCACACACCCCATACCACCTGACCGGACACACCCCATACCCCTTACCACACCCCCATATCCCCTATCCACAGATACCACCCTTAATAACCCCCCACCTCAACACACAAACCCACATACCAACCACAACCTGTACCATAACCCACAGACATACACCCACAGGACCAACCCCCATAACCCTGGTGCACACCCATACTTCCAAGACCACACCCCCATACCACAACCCCAAATCAATCATATCTAGCCAACCAAGGTTCATTCATGCAATTTGTGACGTACAGATCTCCAGATATTTTTGTTCACAAGGGTCAAATGAAAATCCATGAAACTAGGTCACATATTCCTAATTAATTATGCAAATTAGGTATTACATGCATATATACACTGTTGTAATCGAATCATTTCGAGAATCTGTAGCCCCTCACCCTTCCACCATTTCAATCCCCTGTATGACATACGATCTCCAGATATTTTGGTCACAATAAAAGTGTCAATGAAATCCTGAAAATTGTAAAATAATGCTAATTATTATGCAAATAAGTACTTTACATATCAATGCATATAGATACTGTTGTAAATCGAATCAATTCGAGAATCTGTAGCCCCACACCCTCCACAGTTTCCGCCCTGTGTGACTTTCAGATCTCCAGATATTTTGTGTTCACAAAAAGTGTCAATGAATATCCTGAAATAGGTAAAATATCTAATTAATTATGCAATAGGGAGTACGTAGAATGCATATATACTGGATGTAATCTATCATTTAGAGAATCTTTTTAGCCCCGCACCCTTCCACCACCACGTTTCAGACCTGTGTGACATATAGATCTCCAGATATTTTGTTCACCAGAAAGGCCACGCCGACGACGACGCCACAAGGATAATGCTGCCATAAGGTCTTCCTATCGGACGACCCTAAACAAACACAGCCATTTGTACCAAGACAAGAAAAAGGTCCTCTTCCATTGATTTTTTTGCATCATTGGCATTTATTGGAGAAGACACAATTATTGACAAAACCGAAGATCACTGTTCTGCGCGGCTTATCAAGAGAGGGTATCTGACACCAAACATAAACTGGGCGGTTCGGACAAAGGTTTTGTTTGTACAATTCAAATTCTGAAAAAAGTCGTAGCGCTAATAGCAAAGCCTTAAAAGAGCAGGAAGGTCCAGGGGAAGTTGCACAAGCAATAAAATGTGTGTCTACCTCCTCCACCCATTACCTGTCCTGTAGAAATGTATTTTCCTCCCAAACAACCATATTAATTCAAATTTTGCAATGATTTATGTAGTCAAGAACTTTCACTATAAAATTGCCACGTTGTTTGTTTGCCGACACTATTTGTCATGATGAACACAAGAAAATACATCGTTTGTTTTATCATTGAATTTAAGTAATTTTCAATGGATATACCATTTTCTACTTTATGGTAAGATGAATAATTTTTAACTTGGTACAGGTCGTAGTTTGTGTGCTGGTGAATCAAGGGCTTGTATTTTTGCAGTTTTCTGACCATGTATTCATCTCCAGACGAAAAACTGGTTCAATTGCAGAGAAACTCAACCTTATTTAGTGTCACTGTTTTGGAATGTGTTATGGGAGCAATGTGATTAGTGCTGGTAACACAGAAGAAAAAGAGATATGCTATACTTGGATTACCACCAAATAGGCGGGCCTCTCGGCCTTTCTTAACATTGCGAAATGATATGGAATAATGTAGGTGCAAGACGACACAAGAGACGTAGTGTGTATATTATGCGTGCCACGCGCGTTCTGTGCAAGCACTCGAGTACATTTGGTTACTTTTACGCTGTGAATGGAACGATATCAACCAAATAAGTCCCGCCTATTGGTGGTCATCAAAAGTATAGCTTCTAGAAAAGTATGACAAAAAATCTGGCGGCAATAAGACAACAAAAATTGCAAGAGGGAGAAAAGTAAAACCTAGGCAGAATAAGTAAAATAAACAGGTATGACGAATACAGATGTCAGAACATGTAACCATCCTTTCGTACCTTCTGATAATACACCTATCAATCTATCAACCTTAGCAGGGCAGGAGTATAATGGGCTGTATGCCAAAACCTGAAGGTAATCAGTCTGCATCACAGCAATCACAACCAATACCAACTCAACTATTAAAAAGGTTAGAGGAACAAAATCAACAATAAGAAGACATATTAGGGTGCGAATCTTCTAAAGATCCAGGTTTTTGCAGTGATGTGCCTTGCGTTCAGATTCGAACAATAATTACCAAAACACCTGATAAGAAAAATAGATATATAATTCTTTCTTTGATTGTGGAAAAATACAAAAGTTTGGATGATGTGCTATTCAATGATCACCATATTTCAAACAAGGAACATGCACGATTGCATTCCAGATTTATAAAGAAATTACTAGAATCAGATTCTGACAAGTATGTGTCTAAACCTTTTGAGTTTTTTGAATCCCCTAACAACTTGGGCACTATCAAACCTCCGTAACAAGTATGAAATAAACCTGTTTTTATTGTGTTGTTCCTTCCGTTACAACAAATTGGAAACATTGGTTAAACTGTATTGCAACGGACTGAAATGGATGTGATGGCCATTTGAATATTTTTTGATGTGCCATTTTTTACCCTTTGAAAGAAAAGAATACCAGATGAAATCATTTTCATATCATCTCAACGGGGTTGTGATGAAGAAAGCATTGTTTGATTTTGATATAGGTAGCGAACTCATGCGTCTTTGGGATAGCGTGTTTCAGTTAGAACATCAAATCAAAACAAGTGAACGACTTGTGTTTCCAAACAATTCGTCAGAAAAAGAAAGCAAAAAGGAAGTGTCAAACATGCGGAGTGCTTTATTTAGTGTTGTTTTAAAGAGACAGATCCACTTCTGAACAGTCAACATCTACAGAAGATACTGAAAACAAATCATTAGACCTGTTTAATCTAGTCACTTCTACAAAAGAGCACGATTATTTGCCAATATTTTTCTTTTATGGGAACGATGCAGGTATTTCAGAATTATACAATTGCCTCAAGGGAAAAAATATTAACAGATGCCTCTCTTACTGCATCCGATGTGAACCGAAAGGGCTGAAATTGTTTAAATAGCCCGGAAAGGTTGCTGCAAAAATAAAGCAATTTTATTTTGGTTGCGGCAGTAACTCAACCAATATCACAAAATGATATTGAACGTCTTCATTCACAAGCACACATGAATAGTGCACTCGGTTGTACTATTTAGTGACATGCCTAGCAAACAACCATTCGCCTCCTGTCAATATTTGTCATCGGCATCATTTCATTATTATTACAATCAATCGAGTGGACCATTCAGAGGTATGCCTTATCTCACTGAGAACATATTTACACATTGTGGGAGGGGACCCATTTTTTACAGAACAAAGTCAAGGAATGCCAGCCATTACTGACATAACACTGCAATAGTCATTGAGTAAATTGTAAATATATAAACAACGATAAAGATAAACATGGTTTAGTGTTTAACATTTTAGCCTGTAAAGTGCCTCAACACGATTTAAACATGTTTTAAAAGTAGGATGGCCTCCTAAAAACCAGTTTGAAAATAGTGTTATAGAAATTATGAACAAAGTGTCTTGAAGTTTTATGTGTACGGTGTGTATACACACTGTAATTTTTTCAGCAACTATTATAGTTTATACAGAAACGACTCCTTAGTAAATGGTACCAACTTTGTAATATAGCACCAATATCCGTCATTATCATTGGGTAAATCTTAATATGCTTATGTGTTTCAGTGTTTATTTGTTGTTGTCGTCGATTTGATGTGGTAGAATAAAACATGAACTCTTATAAACAAAACTTGTCATTTGTAATTGCTTTGTCTTTTATTTTTCCCACTTTCGTTAACAATTTTTTAACAAGTTGAGAATTACAAGGTTCTTACTGACATTTTGGGGTTTTGGCGAGCACAGAACTAAATAAAGACGAAAAATACACGGTCTCGAACCCGGAACCTCTCACTTTCTAGGCGTGAGAAATACCACTAGGCCATAGAGGACTGTGTTTATGTGGA